>VZRM01015741.1:11199-83156 GCA_013397955.1 Grantiella picta
TAGGAGGTGCGGAAGGAGCGGTCGCGCAGTGGCGGTGCGGTAGGAGGTGTGGTCGCTTCGGTAGGAGGTTCGGTGGCTCCGGTGGGAGGTGCGGTAGGAGGTGCGGTAGGAGGTACGGTCTCTCCGGTAGGAGGTGCGGTGGCTCCGGTAGGAGGCTCGGGAGGAGCGGTCGCTCCGGGGCGCGGCTCCGGCGGCTGCCCGGCCATGCGGGCGGGCTGAGCGGCACCGCCGCCTGTCCCGGGCGAGGATGGCCTCCAATTTCAACGACATCGTCAAGCAGGGCTACGTGCGCATCCGGAGCCGGCGGCTGGGGGTGAGTGAGTGAGCGAGTGCCCGCCGGTGCCCGCCCGGGGCTGGGCAGTTCGCTTTTCCATTGGTTCTTCCCCCTGCCGCTCCTTTGTCTGTTTCTGCTAAGCGAGCCCGGTGTGTCTCCGCAGGGGAGCCACGAAACAAAAAGATGGGCAGAGAGGAGTGGAGGCACCATAATATCTATTATCTATAGATGTGCATGGATGTATTTATCTTTTCCCCTCTCTCCCGGTAGCAGCCGGGTATGCTGCTCTGCCTGCAGCTCCCGGCGCTGCCTGTCGCTCCGGGGCGGCTCCGGGAGGGTGGCGGGGCTGGCGGTGGCCGTGCCGGGGCTTTGGAGGTCCGGGAAGCCCCGGGCAGGGCTGGGCTGAGCGCTGAGAGGCTCTGGAGCCGCTCAGGTGCTGCGCTTCCTGCCGCCAGTTCGGGTTTAGGGTCTGGTGTGGGACAGCTGAAGCTTTGCGGTGTTTTCAGGGCTTTTAGCGTCGCTGGAGTTGCGCAAAATGCAAATTCACGAAGCCCCGCTTAGCTGCTGGTTTAATTTTAAAGTTATTTTGAGGTTGTTTTGCTGCCGCGGCGTGTTCCCAGTTTCGCTGGATGTGCCAGGAGTGGCAGGGCAGCTCCCCACAGCACCCGGGCTCTAATGTGCTCTGAAATGCTGGGCTGTTCCTTCCTGCGAGTGTCCCCGAGTGAGCCTGGCTCAGGGGATGCGCCTGGAGGGAGGCTTTGGACAGATGGAACCTTTTAATCGGTGTATCTGCCTCTCAGCACTGCAAAGGAACTGTTCTGTTGTGTTTATTAGAAGCGGATGGGTTGGCAATTCGGAGTTGGTTTGTTGCGGGGAGTGTCTATGCTCCTCGGAAAGCTTTTGCTGCCTCACTGCAGTTACAATTCCCTTCTCTTGCTGTTTCCATGGTCAATGACTTCTCCCCAGTTTTGGTAACTTGCACCTCCCTGGCTGCTTTGGAAACAGGAGAGCATTTTAAAAGTCTTCCATCGGGCTGGATTTCCCATCCCTGCCCTTGCAGGCACAGTTCATTCTGCAAGAACTCTGTGATTCTCTGACAGACTGAGATAATGTCATTAGGAGAGGACTTGGAGTAAATTTGGCAGACGTCATGTGTCATGATTCAGTTTCATTATTGAATATATATGAATGTTCAGTTTGCTCCAGCATAAGCAACGAGTGAGATTGAGCTGTGATACATTTTTCCATGCTGTAACAGTGCAACTCAATGGAGTGAGGTGCATCTAACTCTGAAATAGTTGTTTCCAGCTCGGAGTGTTGTGTTGGCCCACAGCTCAGGAGCAGATGGGTGAAATGTGCCTGCAGGTTCCTCCTGGAGCATTTTTTGTAAGCTGCTTAAAGCCCAGTGCCCTGCTTGCCGAGCCCCGAGCAGCAGTGGGGAATGATGCTCAGTCTGAGCTCTCTGAAGCAGCCTGGAGATGTCCTTGGTGCTCCTGGCTGCAGGTGTGCTGTGACACCTGAGCTCTTGCCTGCAGCAAGAGTTTGAATTCACTCTCTCTCTCTGGCTGATGTGAGCCTGGCTTCTCCAGAGGGGAAGGATTTGTGCCAACAGGTTGTTTTCTGCTGGCTGTGCTGGGAGGGGCTGTGAGACACCCAGGAGCAGCTGGAGGTGGGCAGGGGAAAATTACTTTATAAAATAATAACTTTTAAACAACTTTCCTCTGCTGTGAGAACCTCAGGAAGGACGAGGCTGCTCCAGCCCCATGCAGGACTCGTGTTTAATTGAAAGGGATCTCAGCGCCCCGTGTGTGCTGAGATGGGAGTGGGAGTCTCGAAAATCCATTCCCATATTCTGGTGGCACAGCTGTAATCAGAGCATTGTCTCTTCAGGCTGAATGCAGCTCCTGCCTTTGACTCTGTAATGCTATGGTAATTCCATCTCCAAGGGAACTGGGAGCAGAGCTGGGAGCCACAAATTACCTAAAGAAATGACTTTTCTGAGTAACTGGGGTGCAGAGGAGCAGCTCAGTCAAATCCACACCTCTTTGAAAAGGAATGTGACAATTCTGGAAGGCCCTACTTTGTAATTCCAAAATTTAATTTAGGCTAATTAGTTTTGCACCTGAACTCTTTTTCTGGCGCACTTGAAATGTGTAAGTTTAATTGAATATTATTTAATGGAATAGTTCCCATAGCAACATTTGTACCACATGTGTCTTCTGCAGAGCCAAATATATTCAGGAGAAAGCTGATCCTTTCCATCCTTATAGGGAGAAAAAGAATTCCCTCAGCCAATGGTGTCCGTGTGTTGTGTCATTAGCAGTGACACACAGGAGGCTGTGTGCTCGAAAACTGCTGACAGGGAGAAGCACAACCTCCCAGAGTTCTTTAAACCAGGCAAAAATCAGCTTTGCTTCGGGAGGAATGATTCTGTCAGGAACCACCAGCGACCACTGGAGCTGTTTGGGGAAGAAGCCATTCAGTGCTTTGGCTTGCAGTCACTTCTCAGCTGATTAAGGGTTTTATTCTGGATATGAAGCAGGGCTGTTGTTTTATGGCTTCTCTCTGTCTAAAAAGGATTTTTTGTGCTTAGGATGCTGAAATAATTTGCATGTAAAAATTGAGGTGAAGCTGTATTCTGGCAGAGGACAAAGTTTTTCCCTTCATAGGAAAGAGGGTTATTAAAATTAGAAATCTAGAGGACGACAGATGCTGCTGAATCAATATACAGAGATTACTGCTGCTGCATGACAGAAATACTTAAAACAAACAGTCCTGGCAATTTGTCATTGGTTAGAAAAGCCTTACAAAGTATTGATCCCTGTAGAACATATCCCATCACTAACTGGACTCTCAGGCTGTTTACAACCCAGGAAAATCGTCTGAGCACTGAGTAACGTGTGGAACTCTCAGAGGTGGACATCAGGAACAGGCACCCTGAATTATTTTCCTGCTGCTGTGATTTTAGGAAGCTATTTCCCGCCTGTGGAGTTCGGGGAGGCTGCTCCACGAGTTTGTATTCCCATGGAGCTCTTGCAGGCTGTTAAAAACCCCGCTTTGGGAGGATCCATCAGCTTTTATGGAGCTATGCAAGCAGCCAAGTGTCTGATCCTAAAAACACAGACTTGTTGATCTGTTTGTCAGGGGATAAAGCTCATGGAGCTTTATGGGAATAACATTTGTCAGGGCATAAAGCTCATGGAGCTTTATGGGAATAACGTTTGTCAGGGGATAAGGCTCATGGAGCTTTATGGGAATAACGTTTGTCAGGGCATAAAGCTCATGGAGGGCAACAGAGGGGCAAAGGGGAATTTTTTACCTGAGAATCTGTGTGGGAAGGAGGTGCTGCCACCAGGTTTTTGCACTCCTGTCTCAGGAGGTGCTTTGCAACCTCGAGAGGATCTGTTTAGCAACACTTCTGATTAAACCCAGCCTGCCCTGGGGCTCTCTGTGGCCCCAGCTCTGCAGGCAGCTCGGTGCCATGCAGGGAATGATCTCAGGTGGCTCTCAGAGGCTCCTGCGTGGCAATTTGGGTTGGATCCCAAAGGATCTGGGTGCCCAAGCTGAGGGTCAGTGGGGTTTTGGCAGCCACAGCACCAAATGCAGCTCTGCTGTTTGTCCTGGCAGTTTTCTGCTCAGCCATCCTCCTCCAGGATTTGGTCACTGGGCTGTGCAGCTCTGGAATGTCCCTGCAGCCCCCCGGAGGGGATTCTGTGGCTCTGTTCTGATGGGGCTGGATTATCTGGGGTCACATGTGTATGAGGGAGTCTGAAATGATGGATTTGACCACCTTTGCTGGAGACGGAGAAACTTCTGCCCTTCCACCTGGCAGTGGGACTGTTTGAAGGGCTGAAGGTGAGCTCAGCCCAGACCCTTTTCCTTCCTCTCCTCCCTGCTGGGCCCTTTTCTGGCTGTGGGACAGAGACTCAGCCTGCTCAGGGACAGATACTCAGAGCCTGTGGGACAGAGATTCAGCCTGTGCTGCTCAGCATTGCCCCAGCACTGCAGGGACAGCATCCCTTGGGGTATTCTGGACACACTTGAACCCTGACCTGAACCAGCTCAGCCAAACTCAGTGCAGTCCTGCTCACAGGGAGCTTTGGGAAGTCCAAATCAGCAGTGACTGTTCCTCTGGTGGAAGATGTGACTGCTGGCCCTGGAACGGTGGAATTGTTCCCTCTTTGGTGTGACCCTTGGTGAGGACAGAAATGAGATCTGTGCGAGTCAAGTTTCTTTCCTTGAAGGGCCTGACTGGCCCAAAACCTCCTGATCACATCACTGGGGAGGAATGTGGTGTCAGGGGTGTCCTCCAGCACAGAATTAAGACACTCCTAGCCAGCCCCGGGCAGGAATTTGTAGGAATTCAGCCTTCAGCTTGTGACAGAGGAGGGAGCTGAGGCTGCCACAGGTCTGCAGCCAGTTGTTTGCTCCTGGGAAATGCTGAAGTGGTATGAGCAGTGCTCAAATATTCCTGGATTGATTTTAAAAAGTCAGTGAAAAAAGGAATTCTTATGTTTCTGGACTGCCTGCTTCTTATGTTGATCAGTGCTTTGCTGGCAATATTAAATTTTCCCCTAAAATGAGGAGGATGTGAAGCTTTCCTCTATTGCGTGAGGAGCTCCCAGTTGAGCAGTGTAGGATTGAAGTGGGACAATCCAGCAGTTTTGTCCTGGATTGTTCCTCAATAAGCAAAGCATCAGTGCTGATCTCACACCCTCCTTTAGATGGGAGAGCTTCAGGGTGAGGCTCAGAAGTTTGGAGAAACTTTTCCATCAAGTTCAGGACTTGTCCGCTCCAGCAGAAACATCTGACTGGTGAAAGCTGAGGAGAAATCCAAGCTCTCAGGGTTTTCTGTGCCTGATTTGAATTAAACTAAATTGAATGGCAGCTTCATTGAGAAGATCGGTGTCGAACGTTGCCAATGACATGTACTTTGACAAGTTCTGCACAGCTCTGTTGCTGTGAAACCCTGTGGGAGGAGAGGTAAAGTGGGGGAGAGACAATCTGCAGGACTAGAACCATATGGTCGGAGAGATTCGGAGCTTGAAGAAATGTGCCAGAGAGTGAATGTGGGGATTTTAGAGTGTGAGCTGTGAAAACTGGGAAGAAGAATGATGTAAGACTGGGGGGAAGGAGAAGGAAAAGTTGTCTGCATCACCGTTCAAAGCAGCTTTATTAATAAAACTGTTCACCTAGGGAGCTCCTTTCAGTCTGGAAGTTGGAGACAGTGCTAAACTGAACAGATTTCTCAGGCGCCAACTCCAACCTGCAAGATATTAAAGCTCGCTGGAAATCATCGTTTTAGCGAGCTGCTAGATAAGGTGTGAGAATATCTTCACAGATATTAGGATTTCTGACTGCTTGGAAGTTGTCAGTGGCAGCAGGGAAGGAATCCAGAACGTTCCTTGGGCAGTTGGAGCTGACAGGGGGATCCCAGAAAATGCCAGGCGAGCCTAATGCAGCTCCATCTGGGTGTTGTGACTGCAGCAATCCCCTTTGGATTTGCAAAGTTAATGGGATGAGAGTCCAGTCGGGGTCTTTATGGGGTTGGCTGTGGGATTGAGGTTGCAGCAGGGTTTGCCATTTGGCTGTGCTCAGCACATGTCCCTTTGTGCTCTGCTGAGCTCAAAGCAGCTTTTCCATTTTGTGCCCTCTTAGTTTTTGGCTTGTGGGAACAGCGTGGAGAAATGAGGGTCTTCATTTGTTCCCAAAAAACCCCACCAAAATCCCAAAAGAACAACCCTAAGAACTATTCCTGGGGTTTTTTTTCCCCCATCAGGTTATACAGATCATGATTTGGGGGATGGAATTCCCAGTTTGATGCTGGCCCATTTTAGGAGGAGAAATGGCTTTTTTTGTGCTTTCCAGCATGTTTGCTGATAAATTACCTTCTGAGTTCTTCTCTGGAACATTGGCTTAGTTTGTGAAGAAAAACAGTGAATTCCAAATGTTTTCCTGACCTGAACTGATGAGTGAACAAGTGGCTCTCACCCATTTGCTTTCTTCTTCTAAAGATGTTTTATTGTAACCGGTTTAATGCCAATCTGACCAGATCACTCTTTTTCCTTTACCCCAAACACCTCCCTGACCTGCTGGTTCTCTTTTTCCCTATTTGCTCTTCCTCTGGTAAAAAAAATCTCTGTTTTCTGGAGGTGACAGCAGCAGCTCAGCATGCAAAAGGGTCTGTCAGGAATGCTTGTGAAGGCAGTGAAACCCAATTATTAACAGGTGAAATGTACTCTTTGGTGATTTTGATGGCTTTTCATCATCAATTCCTTTCGCAACGTGTAGGAAATTCTCCCCCTGGTGTGGATGGGCATCGCCCCGGAGTTAGATCAGGGATAAATAACATTTTGCAGTGGTTGTGGGAACACTTGAAAGAAAGTAACAGATGCGAGGGCTGCTCCTGAGGCTCCTTAGGCTGCTCCTGACATCTTAATTGAAACTGACATCTTAATTTGGTGTTTGTGTAGCTTTAGGAATGCCGTGGAAGATGATGGCCTGTTCTATTATCATTTTATCTGACTTCACCCAGTGCTGTCAGAAATACCAGTGAAAGTTCAAGCTGTTGAAATGAATATTGGTGGCTTGTTTTGCTTTTTTTTTCTTTACTGAAAAGAATGTCACTCGTTTCAATGAGGGTGAAATAAGTGGTATTTCTCCCCAGGAGTGTTTTTACAGGAGGTTAAATCGTCCCTTTACTTGCCAAGCAATGTTTGTTTGGGGAACCATTGATGCCCTGTGTTTGGCAAAGGGCAATTCCCTGTGAATTTCTCAGGGATGTCCCCAGGAAGGTGAGGAGGGTGATTTGCTGGTGGTTCTGAATTCACTCATCCTATTGAGTGGCAGACTCCTGGCACAGTGCTGTGGGAAAACAGAAGTGGCTCTTTGCTGCTCGATGGGGTAGTGCAAATTAAGTGTTCTGCTGAGCTTTTATAGATGTTTTTAATGCAGCTTTCTCGAGGTTGTATCTACCTAAATGTGAGTGAACTCCTGAACTCTGTCTTTAACTAGTGCTGCACAGCTGGGACGTGCCAACTTCATCTGGGCTTGGTTTGTCCATTGGAGCTGATGTGGAGATCGGCCTGAGCCAGTGCAGGAGCACTGCAGGAGTCGGTGGGGAGAGCAATTCCACCAGGGGAATATTGACTCTGGGATCCTCATTTTACTCACTGTTTCTTTAAGTCAGTGTCAGTCCATTCCCCAACTCGAAAAAACCAAAAAACAAAAACAACCAACAACAACAAAAAACCAAAACCAACCAACAACCCCCCCCAAAAAAATCCCCAAAAAAACCCAAACAAAAAAGAAGCCCAACCAAACAAAAAAAAAAAACCAACCAAAAAAACCAAACCAGGAGCTCCATGTCCTTTCTGTCCTGAGGATCCCACAGCTGGACAGAGCACTCCAGATGTGCCTCAGGGGACAGGGTCACTCCAGCTGTGCCGGGCAGAGGGGCAGGGTTTGGAGTTTTGGAGTGTTTGGAGCAGGAATCCCGTTTTTTTCTCCCGGAGCTCATCCCAGAGCAGCTCTCCGGGCAGCCTCAGCCCCTTTAGCCCTTGAGGCAAACACCTCCAGCCCTTTCTCAGCGCTCTTCCCTGATTTGACGGGCTGTAAACCTGTCACTCCCCACAAAGCCGTGCTCCTGCTGAAGTCCAGCCCGCAGTGACTCCCTCGGGAACACGATTTGCTCTTTCATGCAGAGCCACTTTGATTTCCAAGCTGCTCCACGCTGCCCAGCAGCCCCGGGGGTGACCTGTGGCTGCAGGGCTTTGATGGCAGGATGGAGGGGGAAATGTGGAAGGGATGAGATGAATTTAGAGCCATGGATTCATCCCCACACCTGGGGTGTCTGCAGGGGTTATTTATTTATTATATATATTTATTGCATTATTTATTATGTTATTAATGTATTTATTGTAGAAAAAGCTGTGCTGCTCCCTGAGGCTTGCAGGTGAGTTGATTAGTGAATGTGGAGAATGACAACAGGCCAGGAATGGGAAGTTATTCCCATTTTTCCATCTGTAACTGGGGGGCTTGCAGGGTGTTTGTCAGGCTTTCCAACAGCTCCTAACAAGCAGCATTACCTGAGTTTTCCAGCTGGGCAAGAGATACAGCTGAGCTGCTCAAGGATGGAGGAACTGGAGCTCTTCTGCCATGTCTGGCTTTGGGTGCTGGCAGCTTAGTGCTGGAAAAATGACTTTACTGGCAGAAAGTCTTCATTCATGTGCCATTTCTGCCCTTTTTTTTTTTGTCTCCTTATGTGTAATCTCAAAATGACGAGCCCAGCTCTGAAATGCAGCTCCTGCAGACGACTGTGTGCTCTGAGGGGGTGAAAACCCGAGATTGTGAGCAAGCCCAGTTCCCCTCCAGCATGGAGCTGTGTCTGCTGGGGAGAGCAGAGAGCATCCTTGCTGTCCTTGTCACCCAGGGCAGCCTTCTGCAGCTAATGGCCTAATTAGTGAGCTCTGTTAATGAGCTGTGTCAATTCCCCCACAGCCCGTGTAATTCCAGGGAGCAAATCAGATACTCGGTGACAAAAGGAATCATTCCAATCCCTGATCCATGGTGCTCATATAAACCAATCCTGCTGATTCCCGGGGTTGTGCCCAGCAGGACAGCACATCCAGCAGGACAGCATGTCCAGCGGGAGTAAGTAATATCCATCCAGCTGCTGCCAGCACGAGCTTTAGCCTGCACTGAAGCCTTTACTATTTTTCCTGCCCAGTTCCAGTCCCTGATTGTCTCCTATCCAGTCTCACGCCCAGAATTAACTGTGTCTCTGTATAAAGCTTAGCAGACGTTCAAGGAGCCAAATTGAGTCCTTAGCTCCAGCCTGGATGATTTTTTCAGCTGTCCCTGGTGAGGGAGGGTTTTGCTCTAAGTGCTTCTTGGCTCTTCTTGTGGAATGGCTCTTCTCTCCCCTGAAGGCCTTAAGCAGCCCAGAATTATAACCTTGTCTGTATGGTTTACCAAAAAATCAAACAAAAACCACCAAGCCAGCAAACCTGCACTTTGAAGGCTATAGGTTCATAAACAAAAAGGCCTGGGAGTAAGTAATATCCTGGAAGGATATTTCATGTTTTTTTCTTCCTGATGATTCCACGTGCAGCTGATCAGTTTTACAGGGAGAGCAGACTGGTGACTCAAACCTTGCTTTTAATGTCGTTTAGGTTGCATTTAAGAAACACCTCAGTGTGCTCTGAGTCGAGAAGGGAAGGAAATTCCTGCTTTACAGAACACCTGTGATATTCCTGTGGGGTAATTCCCAGTCCTGCCTTCTGAAAGGCATTTCCCATGAGCAGCTCTCACTGTCCCCTCCCAGCTGCCACCCTCCTGGCTGTCCCTGCCCCTTGAGGTCCACAGGGAGCACAATTCCAGTTTGGTATGTTCATAGCCATGGGGTTCAGGTGGCTCCCCTGCCCTGGCTGAACCTCAGAGTCCTTAAAAACCCTCAGATGATGTTGTCCCAGAGGGATTTCACTGTCCAGCCCTTCATCACCTGCCCAGGATCTGCCATTCAGGTGCCTCTGAACTCCAGAAATGTTCTGCTGGTTCCCTCAGTGGGACATTGCTGCTAAACTGCTTCATTGCCAGGGAGTCACTGCAAAGGGCTCCTGGAAGCTCCCAGGTGTCCCTGGAAAGCTCTTTGATGATGGAGTCCCCCAGCAGGAGCAGCACATTCCTCCCTGTCCTTCAGTGAGCCGTTCCCTGTCAGATCTGCCCTGCTGACCTCTGACCAGCACTCTGGCTCAGCATTGTCCCCTTTGGCTGAGCCAATGACCAGTGACCAGTTCAGAGCAAAATCTATCCAGTGCTGCTCATGTTTCCCGGGCTGTTGTCCCAGAGCACAGGATCCAGCAGAGGCTCCATCCCTGCATTGCCAGGAAATGCTCTCTGTGCTCAGGTGATGCTCCCAGCTCCCTGTGTGGCTCAACGTGTCACAGTCTTAGCTGCTCAGGGAGGGTTGGCAGTGAATCTTCTCTGTGGAATGAGTCCCACGGAGTCATGAAGAACCAAAAAACCCCAGACAAATGAAGATGTAGAACAAAACCGGCTTGTGATGACTGTGTGGAGTGGGAATGCATCTGTGGCTCAAATCCAGCTGGGTGGTGTTTGAAGCTGAGGCTGGAGGAACGGCTTTGAGCTCTGAGCCTGAACCATTAACAGAAATCCCACTTGTGCTTAATGTCATTCCAGTTGGGAGGGGAGGGTTTTTGAAGAGAAAAGGCTGATTGAAATGCCTGATGTTTGGGAGCAATAGAAATCCGTTGTGACTTGCATTAGCAAGAGTTAAAAGTGGATAAATTCCTACACTGCTTTGTGCTCTGGCCAGTGCCAAAGCTGAATTTTGTAACTCGATGAAAAAGCCTTTCCACTGCTGAGTGATATTGTGCATTCTGAGTGCAATCAGAACCAAGATCAAGCCTCATTCCCCATTAGCAGCTGTGGGTCACTTTCATGTGAAATATTGTTGGTGAAGATGCAGCCTGAATGAGGAAGTTTATCCTTCCCCAAAAGTGTTTTTGGGGGAAAGAAAAATACAGATTATTTTCTTTAGTATCCCAGAGGAGAAAATAGCTGGGGTGATCCATCTCTTTGTAATTGTTCCATGCTTGTTCTGTGGCTTTTCAGGATTAAATGGGGATGAAAACGCTGCCAGTGTGGGGGGAAGTGGACATGGGCTGGAAAAGGAGAGGCAAATCGTAATTTTAGGGAAGAAATCATTGCAATGAAATAGTTTGTGGACTCGTGGAGAGGCTGTGGGGTTTGGGCCACAAGGTCTCATTCAGGTGAGATAAACTCAGCCCTGCTGGTAGCCAGTTTGCTAGAAAGCAGCTCTGCAGCTTTCCATGGGGAAGAGCTTCCTGCTGGGGATCTGCTGCCTCAGGCAGGCTGGGGAGGGATGGGATAATGGATGGGATGGGATAAAGGAGATGTGATCTGCCTCTCCTGGCAGCGATTCATTTCTCCAAAAGCACAGAAAAATTCTAGACCCAGTCTCCTCCCAAATGTCCTTTGAGCTGAAACTGATTTCGGGGCTCATTTCCCACCTTTGCACTCAGAAGCGACAAATTAAGGTTTTTGTTTTGTTTTGTTTTGTTTTTTAACAAAAGAATTAAGATCCAAGCTCTGGCTGCTTGCCTGTGTGAACAACTCCCTGTTGGAAAGACTTTGCACCTGGAATTCCAACCCACTGAGGACCCAAAGTCCAACGAAACCCTCCAATGATTTTCCATGTGCAGCTGAGTCCCTCAGTTCATGTTTCCTACCAGCCTTGGGTGACATGGCAGCATTTTTTTCCTCCAAAAGGCAAAAAAAGGCAAATTTTAAAAGAGACTGAGGAATTTCTCGAGCTGTTGTGCTTTGCCTTTACTGCTTTATCTGTTTCTAGAGGTTGCCAGAGTCACAAAAGGCAAATTGCTGGCAATATTCCAGGGTTTCTGGAGGGCATCCCAAGCTGCAGGAGTGAACTTGCAGCTCCTGCTTTGAAAAAAAAAAAAAAAAAAAGCAAATTTTGTGTTTATTTGACAGCAAGTTCAGTGTCCCTGCAAGTGCACCTCATTGGAATTCTTTGTTTCAGGGCAAAGTGCAGAAAAACACAACAGAGGAATAGAGCAGGGCAGCTTCCCCTGGAGGTTCTCTTGTTCTCAGAGGAGAAATTTGCCAGATGAGGTTTTGTGCTGCTGTTTGTGACCTCTAGAGCCTCTGGAATGACAAACAAATAAGGGTGGGATTGTTTGTTTTGGTAGTAAAGTAGCTTTGCTTTCCCGTGGAGTGGTGGGAGCCACATATCTTAGTTGTATAAACCAGCCAATTTTAACCCCCCTG
Organism: Grantiella picta; assembly: GCA_013397955.1. Taxonomy (NCBI): domain Eukaryota; kingdom Metazoa; phylum Chordata; class Aves; order Passeriformes; family Meliphagidae; genus Grantiella; species Grantiella picta. Next base: position 23,306 of record VZRM01015741.1, read on the forward strand.
CCTCAAGATCTGACAGATAACCTTCCCCCCTCCAGTTCTATGTATTTGGCCATTTTCAGATGTTTTTTTAGCTTGTTTCCTGAGCAAAACCAGTGAGGGGCTGGGGCAAAGACATGCAGATTTTAGCTTCTAAATTAAAATATTTTGTTTCTCTTCACGTGGAAAATTCTATTCCATTCTTACTGGGTGGAATAATCTGTGCTCTGTGTCTAAAGGAGAGCCTTCTAGGCACTTGGGAATGCAGCCCTGGGTGATCTTGCTGTGCTTTTCCCCCTCATTTCCAGGATGCTGCAGGGTTTGGCTCAGCAGCCCCTGGTTTCAGTTTCCCTCTCTGCCTGGGGATGTTCTGGAAGCTCAGAGAGTTAGAAGATATTTTTCCATTTTCCATCAGGCAGATGTCATCCCTGGCAGTGTCCCAGGCCAGGTTGGACAGGTTTGGAGCAGTCTGGCACAGGGAAGGTGGTGGGATGGGATATGATTTAAGGTTCAGCTCCTTTGCTCCTTTCCAACCCCAAGGATCCTGGGAATGGCTGGGAATTCTGCCTGGCTGGGAAGCTCCGGGGGCAGAAATCCAGCTCCTCACGTTGCATCGTTCCTTGGAAGTCACTGCTTGGAGTGGTGATGGTTTCTATCAGATGATCTCTGGAGCCCAGAATAGAAGTGGCTCGACTGACCTTGGACATGCATAACCTCAGGGATTTGGGGATCCACTTCACTCACAGCCAGGATATTTCCCTGGAATTTCGTGCTGTTACCTTTTCTGTGCGCTCTCAGCAGCTGAAATTGTCAGGAGAGGCCCCAGGGAGGAGAGGCTGATTTTTGATACTTGAATTAAATCCTGAATTAGACTTTCTCAGAGGATCTGGCAGGGAAAGCTTGGTGAGTTTTAGGTGTTCTGCAAGTGCCAGCCCTTGCTGTTCCCTCTGAGCATGTCAGAGGCTGATTTGCTGTGGGATTACCTGATCTCTGTCAGCTCAGGGTTTGCAGTGCAGGTGATCACAGCACTGCTTTCAGCTTGTTCCTGTCCATGGAGCAGCAGAGAAAATGTGGATTTGAGGGAAAAGTGAGCTCAGAATTCCTGCTGATTTGAGGTGTAAGTGAGCTCAGAATTCCTGCTGATTTGAGGTGTAAGTGAGCTTGGTATTCCTAATGATTTGAGGGATCAGTCAGGTCAGTATTCCCATTGATTTGCGGGATCAGTGAGCTCAGAATTCCCGATGATTTGAGGGATCAATGAGCTCAATATTCCCATTGATTTGAGGGATCAGCGAGCTCAGTATTCCCATTGATTTGAGGGGTAAGTGAGCTCAATATTCCTGCTGATTTGAGGGGTAAGTGAGCTCAATATTCCTGCTGATTTGAGGGGTAAGTGAGCTCAGTATTCCTGCTGATTTGAGGGGTAAGTGAGCTCAATATTCCTGCTGATTTGAGGGGTAAGTGAGCTCAATATTCCTGCTGATTTGAGGGGTAAGTGAGCTCAATATTCCTGCTGATTTGAGGGGTAAGTGAGCTCAATATTCCTGCTGATTTGAGGGGTAAGTGAGCTCAATATTCCTGCTGATTTGAGGGGTAAGTGAGCTCAATATTCCTGCTGATTTGAGGGGTAAGTGAGCTCAATATTCCTGCTGATTTGAGGGGTAAGTGAGCTCAATATTCCTGCTGATTTGAGGGGTAAGTGAGCTCAATATTCCTGCTGATTTGAGGGGTAAGTGAGCTCAATATTCCTGCTGATTTGAGGGGTAAGTGAGCTCAATATTCCTGCTGATTTGAGGGGTAAGTGAGCTCAATATTCCTGCTGATTTGAGGGGTAAGTGAGCTCAATATTCCTGCTGATTTGAGGGGTAAGTGAGCTCAATATTCCTGCTGATTTGAGGGGTAAGTGAGCTCAATATTCCTGCTGATTTGAGGGGTAAGTGAGCTCAATATTCCTGCTGATTTGAGGGGTAAGTGAGCTCAATATTCCTGCTGATTTGAGGGGTAAGTGAGCTCAATATTCCTGCTGATTTGAGGGGTAAGTGAGCTCAGTATTCCTGCTGATTTGAGGGGTAAGTGAGCTCAGAATTCCTGCTGATTTGAGGGGTAAGTGAGCTCAGTATTCCCGTTGATTTGAGGGATCTCTAAACTGTGTTTTGGTGTCAGCTGTCACTGTGGTCAGCGATTTTGGAACAATTCCATTCAAACCTTGCATTAAACAGAACAGGCTGAGTGCCCAAAAAGCTGGGAAATGGGCAGAAAGTCCTGCTCAGCTCAGCCTGGCCTGGGAGCAGCCTGGGCATCACCTGGATGTTCCTGCAGCCCTGTGGGTCAGCAGTGTGAGTGTCCCTGTGGGAGATGGGCTGGAATGGCTGGGGGAGAATGGTAAATCTGGGAGAAACAGCTAAAAACTGGTGAAAGAAGCGCAGTTAACAACCCTTTGGGGTGGAGAAACAGAGTTGTAGCTACTTCTCATGGACATGAGAGGTTTCTGAGCCCTCAGGGGTCACAGGATGGAGTTCCTGTGCGTTTGGGCAGTGAGATGTCTGGCTGTATCCCATCTCTGATCACCAAATCTATGCTGTGAACGCCTTGCTGACGGCTGCTCTCGTTTTATTTATTTCATTTCTTTGCAATCGCGCTAATTCTGGTGGCAGTTTTGATTTCTTTTGAACTCGCCAGGTGTTCCTTTGGCACTGCTGATGGAGTGTGGGCTGTGAGCAGTTGGCAAGGCTCCTCATTCCTGCCTTCCTCAGCAGCCTGCTAGCTCAGCCCAGAGCTCTGCCTGGCAATGGCAGAGAGAGCAGAAAAGCAGCCTTGGGTGGGAAGGTGGTGAGGAATGGAGATGGAGAGATGGAGTGCCTTCGTGCTCGAGATGGAAAGGTGATTTTAAATCCTCTCTGCCCCAAATCAGTTGAATTTCAATGCAATTAGACCCTGGGAGCAAATTGCCACTTGTTGCCCATTCTGCAGCCGAATAATCTGCATTTTTTTGGGCCACCAATTCAGTTCCTGCTCCCTCATGTCACCATTATCCACAAAATACACACTCAGAGTCACCTCTCACACCAAAAATTCTGGTTGCATCCAAAGAAATAGGATGGAATCACCCAGCAGCTTGGGTTGGTGTTGTCTGTAAACTTCTGAGAGTCAAGAGCTGCTCTAGGATTTAACTTCCCTGGGAGTATTGGTGATTTTCAGTCCTTAATGACGCCAAGTTGACTCTGCTGTGCTCCTAGATCTACCAGAGGTGCTGGTTGGTGTTCAAAAAGGCTTCAAGCAAAGGGCCCAAGAGGCTGGAGAAGTTCTCAGATGAGCGAGCTGCTTACTTCAGGTGTTACCACAAGGTAAGGCACAAGGCTTTCTCAGACCTCTGTTACTGGATGTAATATCAAGAATGAAATCTAGAGTCTACATGTATTGGTTGGCCTGAAAATGGAGACTTTTTTTTTCCTCTGAAGGTGCTGAATCTGTTTTGTGTGTGTTTTCATGCAGTGAAGCAGAGGCAGAGGAAATGTTCTTTGTAGCAAACACCTTGCTGAGCAAGTGGAAAATGACTTTATTTTTGAAGCATGTGGCCTTTCCTCTCCTCAGCCCTTTGAAATCCCATCTGAAATACTTTCCAGTGGCTCCTGCTTGTTGTATTTACAGTGACAGCCATCCCAGGGAATTCAAAAAGCACTGGATATTCCCATTTTTCTGGGATTTTGCCTCTGTGGGAAGAGCTGCAGCTACAGACATGAAGGACAACAGGCCCATTTTCACAGCAATGATGGTGTGGAAAGCTCTGCTAAATTCACTGGTATTAAAAGAATGAAGATTTTCCCCCTCTAGTCACTTCCCTGGAACGATGTGCACATTTCTTATTCACCTGAGAATTTCCACTTGTCATTCTGCTGGGCATGGGATGAAAATAAGAAACCTTTTAATTTACAGTAATTGTCAGGAAAAAAAACCCGAAGATTAGGAATTATGTGCATAAATTCCGGGGCTGCTCTGCACTTCCTCACTTTGACAGACTTTGAGGAGGAAATCCTGAGGGAATCCTGCCTTGCTGTCTGCACACCACAGAATCTGCAATTGATTGGGCAGAAAACCCGTGGCTATTTCTAATCAGTCCGGCCCAGAAATAGTTCATTCAAATTTCTGTTAGGCAGCTTTCAGAGGTAATGAATAGTGCTTTAAAAAAAAAATAAAAATTGATGTGTGTGAGAGCTGCACGGTGTGTGTGAGAATTTCCAGCTTTGTGGGAAATTTCTATTTTTGTGGCTCTGTCAATTATTGATGCAAATCTCTGTTTCTTCCGTTGCATTGAGTCCTGACAGGTCCTGTTTATTCTTAACAAACCTCACTGAGAGGGAGCTAATGAATATTAAATGGCATTTTCTGGGCAAAATGTGCTCGCTTGTAAAGAGGACAGGTGGATAAAAATGAGGGTTTTTTTTAATGGGTGCCCAGCAGTGATGCTTCTGTGATTTTGGAGAATCCAACTCGTTTGAATTTGAATGTAGTTTTTCTACAGCTCAGCACTAGGGCCTGGATTTGGACATCCTCACCATTGGAAGAGCAAAACAACATCAATAAGTACCTTTTTTCGGTATAATATTAACCTTTAAATCCTATTAACCATGCTGGCCCTGTCCCTGGGGTCACACTGTGCTGCAGCTACTCTTTCTCCAGCTGAATTTTGGGTCCCCAGCGATGTCCTGGTGATGCTTCTGTGATTTTGGAGAGTCCAGTTGGTTTGAATTTAAATGTAATTTGTCTGCAGCTCAGCGCCAGGGCCTGGAATGGACATTCTCACCACTTGGAGAGCAAAACGACATTAATAAGTACTTTTTTCGGTATAATATTAACCTTTAAATCCTTTCTGATCTTGCTCTGGTTTTTAAAAGTGGAAAGGTCGCAGTGTCCTAAAATACACCTCGTGTGAGAACAGTCATCTGGAGCTTGTGGAGAGAACTGGGAATTTGCATACACAAAGCAAATTGCCCACTTAATTCATTTGGTCCCACAAGGGAGGGAAAATAATTAGGATCCAGGCTGCAAAAGCTGCACAGAGAGCTGATGTTCAGGTGATGGTCTGATTTTCACTTGGTACGTGTAAATAAGCAACCACAAATTGCCATGTGCTTGAGCAAAATACTGCTGGGGGAAGGAAGAAATTCTTATTTCTTTTGACTTTGTGATGTGCCAGAAGAATCCTCAATATTCCAATAAAAACCCAACTGATTGCATGTTGCTGACAGGAATACACTGAGTGAGTCCTCGAGGAGCTCTGAGTTTTGATCCGTTTGTATTAATCTCACCTTGAAACCGCAGAAATGATTTAAACAGTCTTTTCTGTCTGCTTGTGGAATAATCCACTCGGAAAATTGAACTGTGTAACTTGTAATTGTTTTCCAGGCAGAACTGTGTCGGTGGCAAACGGAATGTTTCAGGTCTGAGCGCAGCTAATGAGGAGCTGTTGAACATTTGTTTTAGGGAATGTATCCCTTAGCTGGGAATGGGGGGTTTGGTTCGAGGTTTTAAGAGAATTAGAGGAACTTTTCAGGGTGTTTTGGTGTCCCCACTAAAATTCCATCCAGCAGGGCTTGTGGAATGTGTGAGGAAGAGGAGGGGAGAAGGCAGGGAGTGGAACTGGATGGGCTTTAAGGCCCTTTCCAATCCAAACCATTCCACAATTTTATATAAAATTTAATCTATAATTTATACTTAGCAGGTTAGACAAGCCCAGGCAGATCTTATAAGGAGGAGTGAGCTGGAATTTCAGCAATAACATTTTCCATTAAATGCTCCCCTGGGGTTTCTTGGGAAATGTTTTATCTGTTCTCATCGTGGGGGTGATTTTCAGTGAGCCAAGCCATGAATCCTAAATGAAGAATAAAACCCAAGGTGCTTGGGAACCATTGAGTGTGGCAGTTGTGTGGGCAATAAACAAAATCCCTGGTGTTTGTTAGGTTCTGAAATGCTCCCCAAATATGAGAATTATGCACTAATTCAAACAATAGTTGGAGTACTGAGGACCATTTCTTAAGAAGGTGCTTTTTTGGCATGGTTTTGATGGGAATGCAGGTGAACACTCTGAGGCTGTGCTCCGTGAAATTCCATCCCACAGGAGCTCCCAAGCACTCAGTGCAGCACAGAGTAAGCCAGGAGCTGCCAAGTGTTCTGGCAAGCATTTCCCCAAATATAAATTCCTTTCCTCCCCCCTCCAGTTTGGAGCTAAACCACAAACTCCAGAGGATTTGATGATCAGAAATTAATGACACAACAAACTATTGACAGAGGCTCATTTGTGTGCTCTCTGTCTTCACCTTCTGATCTTACGTTGGCTTAGGGAGAATTTTTACTTGGAGAGATGAATTAATCTCCCAGAAAAGCAGAGCAGAGCTCTGTGAATGCTGCACAGGCAATAGATAAGAGATAAATAACGCTTGGGTAATCTGCAGTGTCTTCTTCAAACCACAGTGTGCTTAGAGGGAGTTCAGGAGTAAAAAGCAAGTGCAGGAGAAGGAATTTTCAAAGGAAAACAAATGTTTCTGTTCAGGAGGATGAACTTTGGGATTTCAAGCATGAGCTGATTCGGGTGAAATCTCTGTAGGAGTCTCTCACTCTGATATTGCAAAGTATTTTTCGGCAGTAACTGGTTTTTGAGAGGAATTTGTTACAAGAAGGGAGAAATGATTGCTGTTCTCGGGTCCAACTGATGATGCTGTTCTGTTCATGCTTTTTCACATTTCTGGGCACCTTGTTTGGCACAGCTCCCCTGCAGCAGAGGTGCTGGGAGTCCTGGAGCTCCACATGGGTGAATCCTTTCGATTTCCATCCCCACCTCTCCCTGGCTCTGCCAGACCAGGTTGGTTTTTCCCATGCCCTTCACGTGAGAATTGCTCAGCCTGGACAGAGCTCTGCTCCCACCTTTCCCTTGGCTGAAATCCCCTTGGGCTGGTGATGACCTGAGGTGAGACGAGTGCAGGACGTGGCTGCTGCACCTTCCAGGGCTTTCCCGTGGAATATCTGAGCTGATCCCTGCCTTTCCTCAGAGGTTGCTGTCTCACCTCTCCTCCCTCCTTCCCTCAGTCAAGAATGGATAGAGATCTTCCCAAGCTCCTCGTTAAAATCCCAATTTGTGCTTCCCCAGGTCACAGAGCTCAATAATGTGAAGAATATCTCCAGGCTGCCAAAGGGCACCAAGAAACACGCCGTGGGGATTTATTTCAGTGATGACACCTCCAGAACCTTCGCTTGTGACTCAGGTGGGTGAAACAGCAACGCTCGTTAGAACACTGGAGAGTTAATTGGGAAATGATAAATATTACACACAGATTTCCTGGGCATTTTTTGCAGAGCTTGAGGCTGATGAGTGGTGCAAAGTGCTGCAGATGGAGTGCCTGGGAACACGAATTAATGACATTAGCCTTGGAGAGCCTGACTTGTTGGCATCTGGAGTAGAGAGGGAGCAGAACGGTAGGTGCATCGATATTGACCTTTTGGAATTTTTGATCACAATATTTTCAAGTCTTTTCGACTGTACACGTGGATATTGGAAATAAATAGGAGAAAAACTGCTTTAACAAGCCCTTCTTCCTGTTTTGGCGGGGTTGGTTTGGGGTTTTTGGGGGTTTATTTTTGACTTTTATTTTTAGTTTCCACCAGAGGTAATAAATAAGTTAACTAGAATTATTTTGGAGCAGCGCTTTTCTTTCTCAGATGAGTTAGTTGCTCTAGGAGATGGGAACTACCTGTCACTGTGTGGTTTTTCTGTGCAGTGTCAGTGAGTGAGGCTCTGTAAAGAGAGCAATAAATAACAATAATTGCATGCAAAACCTGAGCCCGTGGCTACTCCACTTTGCTATGCAAATGAACTCATTACCTGCACGAGCAGTGGATTTATTCATGCACACAACTTTATGGGTTGTTTGCAAATACCAGGATCATGCTGGGGCACACAAATATTGGATACCCTTTGACTGCCCCAAACGGGGAGTTTATTGAATTGTTGAAGGAATTCTTTGTGTGGGAAGGAATAGTTCTAAGTGGAAATAAGATCTTGTTAGAGCTGGAAAATAGGAAATTCCTTGAATGACTTGCACATTTGCTGGGCAGGGATTTTAGACTAACCTTTTGTTTTTCTCCCAGAGAGATTCAATGTGTATTTGATGCCATCCCCTAATTTAGATGTGCATGGGGAATGTACCTTGCAGATAACATTTGAGAATATCTGTCTTTGGGACATCCAGAATCCCAGAGTCAAACTCGTCTCCTGGCCGCTCAGTGCTCTGCGGCGCTACGGGAGAGACCCAGCCTGGTTCACCTTCGAGGCAGGCAGGTGGGTGGAGGGTTTCTTCTCTTGATTTGCCTTCCTGGGGGGCTGGGAACACTTCAGAGGGTTTGCAAGGATGAGGGAGATGATCTTCAGCTAGAGGCTAGTCTGGAGCCACTCCTGCAAAAAAAAAAAAAAAAGCCCAATTAAAATATGGAAGCTAATATAAACTCCACAAAACCCAGTTATGATAGTGAAGCAAATACCCACCACCCCCCAAAAAAAACCCCAGTTAAAATACTGAAGCAAATATAAACTCCAAAATAAAAAATATCCCAGTTTAAATACTGAAGCAAATGTAAACCCCAACCCCACCCCCCAGCTAAGATACTGAAACAAATATAAACTCAAAAAAAACCCCCTAGTTAAAATACTGAGACAAATATAAACTGAAGAAAAAACCAAACATTCCAATTAAAATATGGAAACAAATGTAAACCCCCAAAAAAACCTCAATTAAAACACNGGAAACAAATGTAAACCCCCACAAAAATCTCAATTAAAACACTGAAACAAATATAAACCCCAGAAAAGTCCCAATTAAAATACTGAAACAAATATCAACTAAGGAAAAAAACCAGTTAAAAAACAAACAAAAAAAAAACCACCCAGATATAACCCCCTCAAAAACCCCAATTAAAATACGGAAACAAATATAAACTCAAAAAAGCCACCAGTTAAAATACTGTAACAAATATAAACCCGAAAACCACCCCAGTTAAGATACTGAAACAAATATAAACCCCAAAAAACCCCATTAAAAACTGAAACAAATACAAAACCCTCCAGTTAAGATACTGAAACAAATACAAACCCAATTAAACCCCTCTTCATCCCAGGTTAGAGTTAACAGTACTGGGTGTCACTGTATATTCTTAAATAAAGCACTGTATGAGATTTGGATGGAAATATCTGGGCAGAAGAGGTGAACATCATTCCAGAATTTGTTCGAGGTTTGGGCAAAACGTTTTGGAGTCTTTGGCAGGAGAAGTGCAGTTTGATGTCAAGGGCAGTGAGTGCCAAGTTGTTTCCAAAAAGCAAACCAAAGTACCTCCCAAAAGAATATTAAAAACTTTGTACTCCTGTTTTCCACTGATCTTCCTGACAAATGGATTTACAAGGAAGTTGAATGCAATTCCTTGTTTTAAAGGTGTTGCTCTGTGCTGCTTCTGCAGCCCAGGGGTATCCAGCTGAAGGTTTCTGGTGATGCTGGAGCAATACTGAACTGATTTCAGTATTCAGGAGATACTGAGAGCTTTATTTGAGGTTAAAGAATTGCAAGTAAAAGGGACACAGATTGCACTATGAACTTACCAGGAAAGGGAAGAGGCATTTAAATTTCCATCCTCATGTCAGTGCAGGATTTAGCCCTCCTGGGGAGGGGAAAGGAACACAATTTCCTTCAGCTGATCATGCATTAGCCGTGACAGGACAATGCAGTTGGGGCGCTGAGGATTTGTATTTGTTGTTTCAAAACTCATTAGCAGCAGCGTTAAAAGTCCAAAGGGGGAAGACAAATTAATCCTACCTGGCACAGATTCCAGATAGAACCTAAATATAAAAAACCTGGGTCTCGTGGGGGAATCTGCAGAGCTTTTGCTCTTGTGAGGGATCAGCTGAGCTCCTGTTTGGAGAGAGCAGCGCAAACATGGCCTGGAAAAGGGAGCAGGGCTGCAAAGAGGTGTCAATAATTGGATTTTCTATTCAAAACCGTGTGCTCCTGAGGAGGTTTTGCAGGTTCACGGTGACCTGGGAACTTCCCTGTCCCACCTAGCTGTGCTCTTGCTTTGGCAGGATGTGTGACACGGGGGAAGGGCTGTTCATCTTCCAGACCCGAGATGGGGAAGCCATTTATCAGAAGGTTCACTCAGCCGCCCTGGCCATAGCAGAACAGCACGAGAGGCTGCTGCAGAGCGTGAAGAATTCCATGGTATGGAGGATTATTGGGGTTGGGATTGGGATTTGGGTTGGGGCTGGGGTTGGGATTGGGATTTGGGTTGGGATTCCACACTGGGCATCAACCACAGTGAAATCTCTCTCTTTTATCATGAACCTATAAATGTGTCTTGAACAGTTATTGTTCAAATTGGTTTTGATTGATTGGTTATGTGAATTGCTTCACCAGGAAGAAAATCCCCTGAAATCCTAAAAAAATCCCCTCAAAGCCACAGTGAGTGCAGCCTTTTCCCGGGGGGATTTCAAGGTCCAGGTTTGCCCTAGTGCAAGTTGTTCTACAAAATCTTTCAAAATTGGGTTGTCCAGCCTGAGGAAAACCAACCAAACCTAACAAATCTTCAATAGTCCTTCTTTTCTTTCCTTTTGGAGCCCTTTTCACAACGAATCGGAGAGAATTTCTGAGTGCAGGGGCTCATTTGTCATGTCAGTGCCAGGTGCTGCTGTGGGATGCAGCCGGGGATGAGCAGGAGTTCCTCCTCCTCCTGTTGCCACAGAGATGCTGGACGTTAATGGTGGAAATGAAATCAATCATCATTAAAGCCTCCTGTGCTCGCAGTCCGAGGTGTTTGGATGAAATGTTGTGTATTCAGGACAGAACATTCTAATTTTTGTCCTCAGCTGAGTTTTTTTTAACTTTTTCCCCTACTGATTGAGCTCAGGGGGATTATTTGTTCAGCCCTTTTTCTGTGTCATTTTCTCTTTGCTTTTCCATGTTTGCTGCTAGTTTTTTGCTCCAACATACACTGAGTTTCTTGTAAAAGGTTCTTTCACCTCTGATTTTGTGAAAGTAAAATATAAGACTTACTCTTTTCTAAAAAGCTGTCTTCATAAATTAGAAAAGTCTAGTGGAGGCTTGGTATGTTTGAAATGATGTTTCCCTGAGCTTTGGGAGGAGAGTTTTAGCTGCACTGTGAGGCTGATAAAATCCAAATATTTTTATCAGCTTGCACATTACTGACTTCATGGAAGAAAAAATACCTTAAAGCAGTCAGTTCTCATGTGTTCAGCATAATGTAAATCACCGGGGCTGTGATTATGGAAGGAAATGGAGCTGAAGGCCCTGCAGGGAGGGGAATGTGGGATGAACTTCCAGCAATGAGTGCAGCCCATGCTCTGCTCCCTGCACATCTGGATGTGAATCCATCCAAGAATCTGGGTGGAGGATGCAGTTCTTCCTGCTGCACTCCTGTGCCATCAGCTGGAATGTTCCTTGGCTGTGGGAGAGGAACAGAAAATTCTTCAAAACTACTGAGAGCAACTTGTGGAACACACCCAGGCAGGGTCCTGACCCAGGCTGTGTGAGCTCCTGAGCCTTGAAGGGGCAGAGGGGAGGAGGTTCTGCTTCATTTTGTGCAGGATCTGTGCTGTTCACACCCTGTCCCTGCCCGTGTGTCTCTGACCATTGTCCCTCCCGCAGCTGCAGCTGAAGATGACCGAGCGGGCAGTGTCCCTGGGCACGGTAGTTCCCCTGCCCCGCAGCGCCTACTGGCACCACATCACCCGGCAGCACAGCACCGGGCAGCTCCTCGGCCTGCCAGGTAAGGACACTGCCCTGCATGTCCCCAGAGGGTGGCACTCGGCCTGATGGGGACGGGGGTGTGTCCTGTTTGGGGGGGACAGCAGAGCATCCTTCCCTGTCAGGCTGTGTCCCCAATTTCGGGGGGATGTCGAGGTGTTTCAGCAAGGCTGGGAAGGGTCTGGAACACATTCTGGGAGCAGCCAGGGTGTTACTTCTGCGGGAGAGGAGGATTGGGAAGGATCTGATACCAAACTCTTCGTGGCTTTTTTGGCCAGACTTTAAAACATTTCAAACATTTCTAACATCTCCCGTCCCTCTGGATGGCTGCCTCACTCTGACAGCAGTGCAGCCTTCATTATTGATTTTGTGGGCTTGTTAAAATTCACCCAAAACAACCACATCCCCCAAAATAACAGAATGTGGGAAAATAAAAGGAAATGGCCGCGGTAAATATTCCTGGAAAGCTGTTTGTGGAGCACCTGCAGTGCTGTCAGTGCATTCCAGCCTGGCCTGAGGGTGGGCAGTGTATCCCCCAAATCCTGGGGAGCCCTGGGGCAGCACGGGGGTGCAGAGAGGGAGGGAGGGATGAGCAAACTCCTGCAGCCTGCGGTCCCTCCGTGCTCTCCAAGGGACAGCTGGTGGTTCCCGAGAGCCTGGGTGGGTGTGGGAAGGATCCCACCACGCTTGAGGGAGGCAGGATGGCTCTAGGGCATCAGCTCTGCCCCTCGGGGATCTCAGAGGGTTTAAATGTGAATTTCAGGCTCCCGAGAGAGGGGAAAATGCAGCAGCTGACAGGCACTGCTGATGCCTTGGGCTGCTTTCCCCAGCTGGAGTGGGAGATGCTCCAGGAGGAGCTGGGATGAAGTCAGCACCGTGGGGTTGTGTGTTTGCAGAATTCAAAATACCAACTGATTTAAAAAAAACCCTTAAAGGAGATCCTTTCCCTGGTTCTTCCTTTCCAACACTAGAGGGGGCAGGCAGCCCGTGGAAAACTCATCCAGGGGAGGGATGAAGGATGAAGGATGAAAGATGAAACTCTGCCTTGCCGCAGAGCCCTTCATCAAACCAGTGATTCACCAGAGAAACAAGACTGTATGAATACAAATCATTAATTTGATATTTAGAAAAAGAGTTTGCTTGTTAGACTGGGGAAAAAACGGATCTAAAAGGGCGTTTTTACATTTTAAATGAAAGTAAAAACTTTGCAAAAATTAGTTTGCTCTGTGCAGATTTCTGTTGTGAAGGAAGTGGTAAAGAAAATCTGTATGGATGTTTCTGAGCTGGAGCAGCAGGTTAAGCAGGGATAGGTTTAATTAAAATGTAAAGGTTGAGTTAAATGCAATCTGTAGTTCACATATTCCTGTGCAGAATGTGTTTAACTGGGGCTGTTCTGTTTTTCCCATCTGGCTCTGAAGATGTTTCCAGCCCCGTGAAGCTCCATCGCACAGACACTTTTCCAACCTACAGGTCAGAGCATCGATAAAAATCCGAAAAGAACTTTACAAACTCTTTGTCTCCTGACCAACTGCCCCGGCGGATGACAGTGGTGATGACAACCAAGGATGGAAATGCAGAGAAGTTCAGCCTGGATGAAAAATTCCTGCCATACGAAGGATTTTTTTTTAGCTTTGTCAAAAGTGGAAACTCTTCTGTATTTATTGGGGAGAGGAACCAAACTACCAAACCCTCGGGTGTATCTTTTGTATCTTCCATCTGGACAGAGAAGAAATCACTCCCTAAACACTTCCCAATGATTTTGTACGATAGCTCTGTTGTAAATATGTGAACTCCTGGTGTAATGTGGTTCCATTTAGTCTCCTGACAGCTGTGTCACCCTGGTTTGTGGCAATGCTTATCCTTAGTTATTTCCATTATTGTTTCCCTGTTCCTGACCTCTGGAATGGTGGCCAGTTTGAAGCAGCTCTTGGATACAATTTTTTCCTGTTTGAAGTTTTGATTGATTTCTTTTAGAAGAATCTTCTCTTTCCTGTATTTATTTCCATCGCTGTAAACATTGAAAATAAAAAGAGTCCCACTTCATTTGCTGTGCAGGGTTTTTTGTCAATCAATTAGCACAAGTTAATTTTCTCATAGGACAGAATAAGGGTCTTGGGCTTTGGGTTAAAAACAGCAAAAGGTTAATGTTGGATTTTCACATCCAGGAGTGTTGTAGGAACAGACCTGGAGGGGAGAGAGAGGCTCTTGGGGAAGCCAGATGTGTTTCTGAAGGCAATAAAATCAATATGCCATCGCTGTGGAAGGTTCCCCACAGTGCACAGATAAGCTTAATTTATTGTAAATAAGGATTATGTTCTCTTCATTCCCAAGCCGAGCTGCTTGCAGAAATAAGGGATTGAAAGCCATGTTATGACTAATAGGTCTTTATCTCCCAGGTTTACTCTGCTAATGTATTCCCTCCCGAGCTGGCAGCAGCTGTTGTTTTATCGTGGATATGACAGCTTAGTAAATGCTTTTATTCACCTTTCACTCATGCAGTGATTGATACAGTACAGCTCTCTGGGCCTGAACACTCCAATTACACAGAAGACAAAAAAAAAAGCCACTCTAACCTTGGCCTTTAAATGAAGGGTCATTAAATCAACCACCTCTGATATTATCCTGTCTGGTGGAAGTGCCTGGGCAGGCTGGGAAAACAGCCCAGAATTCACTTTGCTCTGAGTTACTGCGAGTTGGTGGCACAGCAGCAAGGAGCTGCTCTGCTTTCTTTTGTGGTCCCAGCAGATGAAGTTACCTTTTCATCCCTGAGGAATGAGGCTTTGCTGCTCCTGGAGGGAAGGGCTTTCTGCAGGGGAAAGTGTTTGTGTTCCTATTGCTCCAGGGAATTCCAGCATGGCCTTTTTTACATCCTTCAGCCTTGGTTTTTTCTTGAACACCTCAAGGAAATGCTGAACCCCTGGTGCCTTTCATCCCACAAAATCCAACCTGCAGGTCAGAGTAGTGCTGAAAGTCGGAACTGTGTTGGGGGAAGGAAAAAAAGGGATCAGAGAGGAAATGTGGAGCTGCTCACCCCACTTTTCAGTCCATGCTATTGTTATTATTCCATTTTTTGAGCAGGTTTGAAGCAGCAAACTGGTAATGGCACAGTGGGTGGAGGGAGAGGTCCAGACTGCAGCAGGTAATCCTAAAAAGCTAATCTTGGAATCAAATGCACTAGGAAAAGAAATATCAATCTAATCTCAAGACTTCAAATCACATTTCTTTTTTGTAGGTGTTTTTGTTGCAGGAAACAAAATGCAAATGGCTTTATTTAAAGAGCACAGGGCAATGGAACTGCTGGAAATAAATCACAGTGCTGCTGGGAGAAATGGCATGGCTCACATCATCTCCATTTAAAGGGACAAAGGGACATGCTGAAAGTCACTCGACGTATTTTATCATTGTTCAAAACTTTTCTTTTTTTCTTTAATGAAGGAGATCTTCCATGTTTTGCTTGACCAAGATTTAATCAAACAATATTTGCCCCCTCGAGGGAGTTGATTGAAGTGGTTTGGGTTTGTATTTGTCTGAGTGAAACAACTTTTATTTTTCATGCTTTCCCTAACCTTCTGTCCTTTACTTTGCCACGCTGCTGTGAACTTAACAAATCTGCCATTCTCCACCACGTGTGGAGTAAATGAAATAATGTCTTTCATACTTGCAAATGGTGTTTAGTTTTCCCTTCCCTTCTCACAGCACAGAAGCATCATTAATATTTAAGTAGATGGGTATCTCTGAAGTTTTTTTGCAGCCAGATTGGCGTTAATTTCAGCAATCCCAGAGCTAAAATGAGTTCCGTGGGAGCTAGGAGAGCCCTGGTGCTGAGCAGTTGTGGTGAGTGCATGACAGCACTGCAGCTTCAGGCACGGAGATCAGCTGTGCATCTCTGCACAGTCATTACCTTTCACAAGGGCAGATTGATCTCCTGTTGCCATGAGCACTAATGAAGCGTTTTCTGGTTTTTGGGGGATGTTCTGCCCCTGCCATGAGCTCTGGAGTGTTTAAAGAAAAGCTGTTTTCAAGCAGAAGGCTCTCATTAGAAGCTGAGCCTGCACTGACTGCTCCACGCTGCCTTCGTGGGTTTAAAAATGCCAGGGAAAGTTGGTTGTGGTTGTTTTCTCTTGAGCATTTGGAGCCCGTGGGTTCTGTGTCTTGACAAGGCAAATTTAGGGAATTAGGTGCTGAGGGATTCAGGGTGGTTGGTTTGTTTTTTCCGTGAGTGTTTTCCCAGCTTTTAAACACTCTGGGAATCTTACAGGTTAAAGGAGGGAGAGGTTCATCTGCTCTAAGCCAGCATATAAAATAAACTAATTCTTTTAGCGCTGCTGGAGTAAATTCCCGGCTTTCCAGCCCTGGAGTGTGAGAAAATGTGGGAAAGAACAGGCAGGAATAGCAGGGAGTGCTGTGGCTCCATCGGGTGCGATCCCGGCGGCTGCCGCGGGATGCCAGCCTTGTCCTGGGAATGGGAAATGCGGGTTGGGATGCCAGCCTTGTCCCGGGAATGGGATCTGATCTGCGGTTTGGGATGCCAGCCTTGTCCTGGGAACGGGATCTGATCTGCGGGATGCTAGCCTTGTCCCAGGAATGGGAAATGCGGTTTGGGATGCCAGCCTTGTCCCGGGAATGGGAAATGCGGGTTGGGATGCCAGCCTTGTCCCAGCAATGGGATCTGATCCGCGGGATGCCAGCCTTGTCCCGGCAATGGGAAATGCGGCATGGGATGCNCCCGGCAATGGGAAATGCGGGATGGGATGCCAGCCTTGTCCCGGCAATGGGATCTCTTGTCCCGGCAATGGGATCCTCAGCCAGGGTCGCTCCCCGGCACTCAGGACTGCCCCAAAACCGGGACTTGGAGTAAAAACCCCAAAATCTTTCCCTCTGATTTTGTCTCTGCTGTGTGCTGCCCCAGCTCCACATCCTGTGGGATTCCCAAAGGGATCATCCTGGGGCTGTGGCAGGAGTTTGAAATGCTCAAGTGAGGAATCCAGAGAAAGAATCCGCACGAGCCCATTTTTCCAGGCTCTGTTTCCAGTCCAGCCTGGATTTACCACTTCACTCCTTGCTGCCCCTGGATCCCTGGCAGTGTCCCAGGCCAGGCTGGGCAGGTTTGGCGCACCCAGGGACAGTGGGAGGTGTCCCTGCCATGGCAGGGGTGGCACTGGATGGGCTTTAAGGTCCTTTCCAACCCAAACCACCCCATGATTCTCTTCCATTTGATTTTCCACATTTTAATGATGGAATGACACATCTGCAGGCAGGATAATCCTGCAGTGAAAGTCCTGCTGTTTTCAGAAACAATGTGGTGAAACAATGAACATTAAACAGAGCAGGGAAGTATTCTGGTCCTACTGGACAAATTATGTGTTAAAGGACACATAAAATTGAGATTTAATTACCTGTGCTCATTAAGATGCTTTTTTTTCCCTGAGAATTTCTCCCGAGCCACAGTTAAAATCTGGCAATTGCCTCAGCTTTGTCTCTCCCATTTCTGGGCTGACTTTCCCTAACTTTCTGTCCTGTACTTTGATATTCTGCTGAGAACTTCACAAATCTGCCATTCTCCACCACGTGTAGTATATGAAATCATGTCTTTATCAAATTACAGATGCTAATCAGATATTGTCTGTACTTTGGGATGAGTAGATGGTAGAGTTTATAAAATGACTAAGAGAAATACACTTGCTAATATAATTTATATGATCTTTTTGACTGAGTAAAGAATATTTTACATAGTGAGATAAACTGTATGTGGACCAAATTGTACAGAAAACCTGTTGTTCATAAAACTGGAGTAAATATTTGCTTAAATACTTATTTCTCCCCAGTGTGGAGTGACTCAGCTGAAAGCCAGACAGGATTAATGAGGTATAATCTCTATTTTTGGCACATTCAGTAAAATGAAACTGTACCTACATTAAGCATAAAAGAAACAGATAAATGCTGTCCTGCAGTGTAGGAAAGAAAAAAGTGGCAAAATTGGATTTATGGCTCCTCTGCAGCTGTGAAAGAGGAGGAGTTGGAGGGACTTTTCCCAGCTGGAGCTCAGGAATTCTGCTCTGGAATCCCCAGGGAAATCATTAATAACCTGCTCTTTTCTTCATGTATTTGCCTCAAAATATAGACTTTCATGGGCCTTTTAATTGTACTGGGCTAGGATTACAGAAATTCTGTGCACTCAGACCCTGGGATGGAATCCAACCAAATCCATCCTTTTCTCTGCTCCAGAAAGGCAGCAAATATTTGCAAGGAAATTTTTGCTGGGTCAGACTTTTGCTGACCTTTTGCAGTGAGCCAGGAAGGATCAATCCAAGGCCAAGATCTGCCTGGAGCAGCAATATATAGAATAAAAATTCCATTTATCTTTGTTTAAGGAGGGTCTGCTATTGCTAGTGTTTGTTTATCCCATGGATTATCCAATTCAGTGATTTGCAGATTGAAACAAAATCAATTGAAAGTTGCTTTTCCTTTGCCACCTGTGGCTGTCAAATCCTTGTGGAGAATTGCTCCAATTGTGTGATCTGCTGCTGAAAGTGAGAACAGAGTGCCTAATGAGAGTTTAATTATCTTGGAAGGTTTGGCACACTCTGATTGCTTTTGTTTTATTCCTTCCTTTGCTCAGGGCTCTCTTTTGAAGTATCTCTGCAGCTGATCCAGGTGCACAGGGTGAGCCTGCAGAGTTCTCTAGCCTGCAAAAATAGATTTTACTTTCAGTAAAAGTAGATTTTTCTCTTCAGTCTCACCCTCAGGTGTGACCTGGAAGCAAGAGAAGTACAACACACATCTCAACATGGACCTCAGAACTGATGGCTGAAGACCTCAAAAATCAGTTTACATAGATGAGTTTACATAGACTCAGCTGTTTTGTTTATAATTCAGTCACTGTTTTTAAGGCCAAAAATGGTATTTCCTGAAAAACTGTGACTTTGGACATTGAAATCCACCACTTAGCCACCACCTGCTCTTCTGGCACCCTGAAGTGCATGAAAAGTTTCCCGCCAGGGCTGCCTAAACTCAGCTTCCTGTTCTAACCAGCTCCTAAGGTGCAAATATTCTGGTCTGGATGGCACAAACCCAAAGCACAGCAATTTGGGAATGGCTGCTGTATCTCTATTTTTGGGAGGTTTGCCTTCTGCTGGATTTCCCTCAGCAAAGAGTTTTCTCTCTGGCAGGAGCAAGGTAACACAAAAGTCATTTTTACAATTTCCACCCGGGCTGGAAAGCTTTATATCCTCCTGGCTCCTTCCAGCAGCCCCCAGCAAACATTTATTTTCTGCCTCCTAATAGGATGTGACTCCTCGGGACATCGGATTTGGAAAAGCTGTGATTTAATGGGTGCATTTTATCCCCCCTGCCCAACACACGCATTTTGCAGAGATGAATCATTTCAAACCCAGCACAGCCTCCTGCTGATGGGATTTTCTGCCAGAGGCTTCTCCAGAGGTGGTGACCTTGAGTCCATCAGGGATGAACATCCAGGAGCACTCAGTCCCTGGGATGATCTGAATTCCAGGGAACGAGCTGGATGTGCTCCGTGCTGCCTGAGAGCTGCAGCAACAACAACAGCAAGTTCCTCACGTTTTGTCCTCTTACTGAGTGTGGAAGTCCGCAGAACACACTGATAACTTGAATATCCATTTCCTCTCCCACAGCACAGATTGCAGATAGGATTTATTCCATGAGGGATGAACATCCAGGAGCACTCAATCCCTGGGATGATCTGAATTCCAGGGAACGAGCTGGATGTGCTCTGTGCTACCTGAGAGCTGCAGCAGCAACAACTGCAAGTTCCTCACGTTTTGTACTCCTAGTAAAAATTACTGTGGAAGTCCACAGAACACCCTGATAACTTAAATATCCATTTCCTCTCCCACAGCACAGATTGAAGATAGGATTTACTCCATCAGGGATGAACATCCAGAAGCACTCAGTCGCTAGGATAACAGTGATGTGAATTCCAGGGAACGAGCTGGATGTGCTCTGTGCTGCCTGAGAGCTGCAGCAGCAACAACAGCAAGTTCCTCAGATTTTGTACTCCTAGTAAATTTTTACTCCTAGTAAATTTTTACTCCTAGTAAAATTTTACTCCTAGTAAAAATTACTGTGAAAATCTGCAGGACACCCTGATAACTTAAATATCCATTTCCTCTCCCACACCACAGAGCAACTAGGATTTACTCCATCAGGGAGGAACCCTGAGGAAATCCCGAGCTGTCAGCCCAAGAGGTGCTGGGTATAAACCACCTCTGGCTCCACAAGGATTTGTGCCACTCCTGATCATTCCCTGCCATTCCTTTCATCATTCCCAGTGGCTCAGGGCAGGCAGGAATATCCTGGGGTTTCTTTCCTGCATGGGCTGGGTGGCTATTTGTGTTTTGCAGGTTTTTTTGTTATTTTAAACAAACAGCTTTGTGAGTCCTGTGAGGAGTGGCTGAGGGAGTTGGGGAGGCTCAGCCTGGGGAAAAGAAATGGAATAAAGGTTTGTTAATATCACACAGGGAATTTGATATATTTGAATTAAACACTGCTGGTCCCTGCTGTGCCCACGGCATGCACTTTGTTTTTTCCATGGTCAAACACGGAATGAGACAATTCAGCCAAAGGAATGATCAGCAGTGTAAGCCATGGAAATCTGCAGCGTGCCAAGAATTTAATAACACCTGTGCTTGCCACATCAAATATCCCTGCCTGCCTTTGCTCTGCAGGGAAACCGTGAGATCCAAGCAGAAGGTGTGCTGAGATACTGAGCTCTGCAGCCAGCAAATTGCTGAGCACCTCAAATCTGCAGCCTCTTCCGTTATTCTGGGCAGGGGAGTTGGCTGTGGTTAAAATAGGTGTTAAATTGTGACTGCAAACAGAAAATAAAAAAATTAAAGAAAAAAAACCCACCCAGCATGCTGGGACAGAAAAATAAAAGCAGATGATTCACAAGCAAGGTGAGACAAGTGTTTAAAGGTGTGAAACTGAGGTTTGAAATGAGAGGTGATTTCTGAGTTTGGTAAGACTGTCACTTGCCTGCTCTGTTTAAGGATAATGCTGGCACAGTTCTCACCATCCAGTCTCCACTTGCTCTTCATTACGAAACCATTCAAATACTTCTGCAAAGTCGAGTTTGAAGAGCAACATCACCCTGAACCAGAAGAATGAATTCTGATTAATTCACCCACACCGTTCTGCCAACATCCCCAAATACTGATTTCCCCAATATGCAAGGTGCAGAGCTGCTCACCCAGATATTCTTCCTGTGAGCTCCAAAGCAAAGCAGCAGATGGAGAAATTCACTGCACACCTCAGAGCGAGGAAATTCACTGCTGACTCCTCCATCCTCACCAGAGCTGCCTGCGACCAAAGGTATCTTCATGAATTATTAAATCCAGTCCACAAGATGTTTTGTCTTTATTTCAAAAGCAGGAGGGACTACAATATTTCTCCATATTTTCTAGGAAAATTTGGCTGTTCTAAAGCTCTATCTGCTCATCAGGACTTCTTAATCTATTTCATTCTGAAAATTAGGTGTGTAAGCCTGGCTCTTACAGAGATGAAAAGATCAATTTGTTCTCCTTGGTGCCCACCACATGCATTAAAAATGCTCTTGTCCTTTTAATGGCAATAATTCTCTGGGCAAGAACTTCTTATTTTGGAATGTTCAGTAAATTAGAGAGTTCTTGGAGTGCCAAGGGTTTGGTAACTATTAACAGGGAAATTAAGTGGGTGCTGTGCATGGCTTTTTGGGGTCAACATTTGAGGAAAACACTCAGCAGAACCCACATGGCCACATCAATACAGAGACAGTGGGAGTGAGGATAAAGGAGAAATATTCCCTCATTCCCTGCAGGATAAAAATCCTGCCCAGCCCCTCTCAGCAGCTGCTCCTTTGCCTCTGCATGACCTCAATCATTATTTATCACTCCTTACACCGAAATGCTGCTTTCCCCATTAACTTCTATCGCTTCAGCTGCCACATTTGAATTTATTCACTCGCAGCAACCATATTTATTTCCCTTGCCTCTGAAGTGGGAAGGCAATGATTAGCCATGCATTCAGGAGATGCTGATCTTCATAGAAATCCCATCCTTTCCGACATCAATGGGAATTATGCACCCTTAAACTGTATTAGTTACACTCCTTAGGCACTGCAGGCAGACAGGAGAATTTAGCAGCCTCATCTGGAGCCAGAGGAAAAGACTAATTTCAGTGGGCTTTGAATCAAGCCAGGAGTCTGAAGGAATCATAGCTGCAGGGTTAGAGTAGTGAAAGAGGAAAAAAATCCCTTATTTTGGAGCTCTTTCACTGTGAAGATGCTGGAGCATCACTGCTTGAAGCAGGCAAACAACAATCTTCTCCAAATTTGGGAAGTGGATTCAAATAATAGATCTGATTGATTATTTTATTGCTGGATACCTTCATTGCTGAAGGCAGGATTGTTCCTTGAGCTCCCAAGGTGTTTCACATTATTTTGGGTTTGTTTCTCAGTGTCTCTGACTTTGTGGGTGTTGTTATTGAGATGGAGTTTAAAAAAAGCCTCTCAGACGTGTTTGACTGAGAAATCATCCCAACAAAATAGAAATTATTCCAGAGGGTCCATCGACACAAACACACATTAATCTACTTCTTAAATATGTAGTAGAGCCTTTCCCCTGAGGAGAGTGTGGAGCTGGGAAAATATGTAACGATAATTAATTACAAGCCAAGAATGGATTCCTATTGCATGGGAGGACTAATAAAACAACATGTATGTTACTGAGTGGTGTCTGTGGGGAACTGAAGCTGGGCAGGGATATCAGACAGTGACTCTGGCATCTTTAATATCCTATCTACAGCAAACTGCAGGGTTTATTTGAATGGCATTTGCTGCATAAAACAGCTCTTTATTTTCACAGCTCATATTTGTGATAAACAAAGACATTTTATTTCCTCTCGCCCACGAGAGCTTCCTTCATTGCTGCTGCTGCCAAAAAGGCCATTTCTTCTTTCAGGAGCTGCTGTTGAACACGTGATTGAGGTTGGAGGTAATAAATATCATTGCCCTGTCTGTGTGTGAGCTGAGATGAGAATGAGCTCTGAAAACACCCCCTGTGCTCTGTTCTCTGCCTTTCAGGAGTTACAGGGCTTGCCCTGGTGCCTCTCAGCCTTTCTCTGCTGTTGGTTGGTTTGTTTGATGGTTGGTGCAGCAAAGATCTCTGAACGGTGTGCAGGTGGAGGTTGAACTCCAATCTAAACCCCACGGACAACTTCCAGCCTGATTTCCCTGTGCCATGCACTGAGCTGAGCCCTGAGGAAATCAGGATCTGCTGCATCCTCCAGCCATGGCAAGATTGGCTAAAACGGATTTTAATTTAGGATATTCAACGAGGACTCGAGATCTGGGTGTTTGGTGTGAGAATATCAAGTGGGAAAAACCATTTGGGTCACTGAATTAAATCTCTTGCAGTTGGCGAGGAGCTCATGAGGAGTTTTTATCCAGAATATCCTCCAGAGCTGAACATCTCCTGAATTTCTGCCTCCCCACACCCTGGCACTACAGAGCACCACAGGCATGGGGTGGGCTGGGAAATTCCAGGGTTATTCCTGCTTTTCCAGGCTCCTCCTGCCTGGAGGAGAAGGGCAAATCCAGCATGGATTTCCTGGGATTCCCTCCCTCCTATCCCAGGGCTTTGCCAGCCATCAAGTTCTTCCCCAAGCTGCAGTTTACAGCTCCCTAAATGGCTCATTTAAATGGCTTATTTGCTCTAAATATTTGCTTTCTGGCTTGCTCACAATTTGAACACTCCATGAGGTAAAGACGTTTTTATTCCAGAAACCAGTTCAGGATTGCAGAACAAATTATTTCCACCCAATTGAAGACCTATTGCAGGTTTTTCTTCTTTCTCTTTCAAGTATAAAATTCACTGTTTCTACTAAGGGGGTTGGGGGGGCAAAAAAGCATATTTAAAAATCAGGCACGTGGTGTTTCCACCTGGATGGGCAAACGGGAGGAGGAGTGGAAAAAATCGAGTTTGGATCATAATGATTGGAGCAGGAGAAGGGAACTTCAGGGGAGATTTGTCAGCTCAGAGTTTGGAGTGGCTGGGTCTGTTGGGTGGGTAGAAAGCAGGCTGCATTTTCCACTGGGGTAAATTCAACATCTACTCACCAAGCTCATTTTTTTAAAAAAACAAATTTAAGTGGCGTAAAACAATATCATCTGCCAGAACCTTTGAGGAGAAGATATTTACACTTCTTCCCGCAGCAGGGGAATAGAGTGTGAGGTTTCAAATCTCTTGCTTTCCCCTTTTCCTGAGCGACTGGGGCACTTTGCCAGCTGAAATGGTCTTCAAATCTTCTCCTTTTCAGCAATTGAAACCTGCTTGGCTGGTTTTTCCCCCTGTTTTCTAGACGCAAAGTGTTAGAAAGCAGCAAGGAGAGCATCAGGCTGGAGTGTCAGCATTTCACTCCATCCTAGGCAGCATTTTTTTGGGGAAGGTCTTAGAGAAGAAAATCCCAGAGCAGAATTCCCTCTGCCTCCCGAGCTGTTGGCACCTTTTAGCAGATGGCTCTGTGTTGATTTGCTTTGTTTCTGCTAAAACAGCAGAGGGGAGATGAGGAAGGGCAGAATATCCTGTGAGTTACCTGGGGTTTGTTACAAATGTTCACTTCTTTTATTCAGCAGTTTTTTTCTGAGCATGAACAGGCTGGGAAAGTCTCTCTGTGGTGTCTGCATGTCTGTAAGTGCTGGGCGAGGGTAATGAGGATCATTTTGATGATTATTTTAATTCTAGAGGTGCCTCTTTGCACTCTGAGGTGACCCATCTATTGCAAGGACAGCTCCCAGTGTGCACTGAGCACACCTTTGCCCTTTGCTAATTTTCCTTTCAGAAATAGCTGAGATTAATGGAACAGAGTTGATTTGGTCTTTCCCCTCACAAAAGAATGAGAGAATGAGAGGAGGTGACACAGGTATGCTGTAGGGATGTGCAGGAGCTAGAATGTCATTTTTGTTTGTTTCAAGTCAAGATGTGCCAGATTCAAGCCTTTCACCAGAATTTTAGTGGATTTTTTGGGCTGAAATAATGATTAGCTGAGTCTGAGCTATGGCAGCATTTTCATGGCCTGATTCTCCTCCACTGCAAAGTTTCACACATGTTATTTGTTGGTTTTTTTTACCTCACTGTATCTTGTTATTTTTCCCTTAACTTTGTAATTTCCTGCTCCCTCCTCAGCCTTTGCAAGAACACATCACAGTGTCAAGCCTTGATTAATTCAATGAATTACAGTAGAACTGGAGCTGTCAGGAGGTTGCCAGTGTGTTTTGATTGATATTCAATTACTTCCCATGTAAACACCAATGATTTCAATGTCCTTATGGTCCAAAGTTATTTATGAAACGAATTTCCTGGAGCCCATCGGAGAAAGAGCTGCAGTTGGTGCTGCTGGCTTGGCACACATGTGGAGCAGGGGATTGGGGTAAAATGGGCTGAAATTGGGGAATTTGCTCACCAGAAGGACAGAGAACCCAAAAATCCCGGAGGTTGAGCCTCCTGTGGGTTTGCCCAGGGTGGAAATTCATCCTGATTCCCTTTTCTCACTCCCTCTGCCTCCTCAGCAAGGCTTTGGAAATCCCTCTGATCCTGCTGGGGTTTTCTGCCTGGACTGTGGGTTTTTTAATGGAAAAAGAGCAGAAATGAGCCCTGAGCTGGCTGGGGGCTCCTCATCCCCAGAACACTTCCCAGAACAATTCCAGCACCAGCACTGATCCCAAACTGACCCTTCAAGGACTCCCTGCTTTACGGAGCCTCAGTGACCAACGTGGCTCAGGCAATTCTTCCTTTTCCCAAAAATCCCACCCTGGGGAGAGCCTTAAAAATGTTAATTTAGCACTTGAGGACAAAGCTGGATGTGGTTAAAGCTGGGGACAGATTTCCCAGGATGCCCTCAAAATGTCAATTATTAATAAAATAGAAATTAATTCTTGACCTTACACTCATAATGAGTAAAATGATCAGGAATGCACTTCACTGGAACTTGGGAAGGAAGCACTGGGATGTTCTGCACTTGTTGATTTTTATTTTTTTATTTTTTCCCTAATGAGGTCTGTGTAAAGCTTCAATAAGCTCAGGTGATGCCAGCTTTATGAGAAGTTACTGCTCGAGTTTGGCTTATCGAGGAATAATCTGTGTGCAACAGTGCTAAAAAATGTAAGGAATTTCCTGAAGGCACGGGGGGATTCTCTTGAAAGGTTTTGGCAAATAGGGAGTCACCAACTTCCCAGGGAATTCCTAATATCCCACTGGAATCTGCAGTTTTCTCCCTTGTTAAACATCACATTCATATTTGCTGCACAAAAGATTTCGGAAGACTGAGAGCAACGTCTTCCAAAATAGATTATTTTGGGAGTTGGGATTAACCCCCCGGTGCAATATGTTGAACGTCCTGGAATTCTTCATCATCATAAACCTCGAAGAATAGATTTTGGGCTTGATTTGGAAAGAAAAGAAACTGAAGAGTTTCATATTCTAACGTCTTTGTTTAAGCTTTTTTCCCCCCAGAACAAAGGAAATGTTACCCTGAATAGACACAGAGAAAGGCAGAAATCCCCAAATATCTGTCATCTGCCCAATCAGATTGTTTCCTCCTATCACCACATTTTATGAATTAGCAATCCATGCACAAATGTGGATTTTAATGGGAATTTAACAGCACAGGCAATGAAATGCAAACATTTCCTTAAGTGCAGCTTTGCATCCCTAATGTTCCACTGGAGTCATTTAGAAGCCATTAGTGGAAGTGGAAATCTCAGATAAAAGTGGATCCTTTGGCTCCTCTGAAGGCTGCACTCGCAATTGTCCGAGGAAGTTAAATTCCTAATTATTTCATTAGGTTTCCCTGCATTTCGTTAGGTTTTCCAGCTGATTGGAGTTCTGACTTGGAGTTTTTCACCCAGATTTTGTTTCCTCTGTGACTTCATTTGTGGATCTCTCCCAAGTGTGACTTTTCCTGACAGAGATCCTGAGCTGCAGTGAATCCCCTCAGTCTGAAAGCTGCAAAAGAGTCAAAAACCTGCGGAAAATGCAAATATTTGAGAGGGGCAGCTGGGCAGAGCTGCTGAGCTGAGGATCCACAAAGCTCTCCGTGCCCCAGGCTCATAAATCACCCTGGCTCTGGGTTGGCAATTATTCTAGGAAATTCTAGGTAGGAAATTATTCCACAGCAGTGGCTCAATAGTGTAAAAATGAGGGGAAAACTGCAGTAAAAAGAATTTCCCCCCCCCAAAAAAGGATTTCCTCTCCCTACAGGTGATCTCTCCCCACCTAAACCAGGGATTTCAGGAAACCTCTGACAATCCATGATCTCCCCCTGCCAATGTCCCCAGTGAAGTTTGTTGGAGATTTTAAACTGAAATTAAGCTTTCTTTCCTTCTGGAGTTTGATGGGAAATTTCACAGAGAGAGACTTGCCTGGGAGAATTCACTCACTGGGGCCAAAGGGGCTGAAAATGAAAGTTGAGGCAGAAAAATTAAGTTATTTCTGAATAATTTCTGAATTTCTGACCTCTCTGGTATGCCATAGCTGTGGGGATGTTTCCTAGAAGAGTTTCCATGTGTTATCTACCCAAAAGGTTAAAAAAGGGCTGTTTGACTCCAAGTGTGTTTGTTTCGAGTTATCAGAGTCTAGTGTGAAAGAGGGAGAAATGAGATGGGAATAACCCAACCAAATTTCTGTGGGGTTTGGGGAAATAGTCGGGTGAAAATCAGCTTATTAATGCCATTACTGGACCAAAAAAGGAGTGAAAACAGTCCCTGTGTTATCAGTTCAGATTGAAAATAAAAACATGAATGCTGTGCTCTTTTTGATTAATTTTTGTGTTAGAACAGTGTGATATTTAAATTCCTGCCTTCTTGAGAAGAATTAGCATGAAAGCCAGCAGAGATGGTTGCATATACAAAATGACTGGTAATAATGGGATTTCTAGCAGTTTTAGCAGGTTTTCTTATATAAATTTTCCAAATAAACCATTCATTTGGCAGAAACCTTCCCTGTCCTTGATGGACACCAGTGCAGATTCAGCCAAGCCCAGAACACCTGAAATACACCATATTTTCCAACCAGTAATTTTTCAACGATGACAACAGTGAAACCTCCTGATCAGAAATAGAGTTTGGTGTGATTTTCCTGTAAAAATTCTCTGTAAAAATGGGAATCAAGGAGGAGTGCTGGAAGGTGCTCAGTGCCAGCTGGGAGTGCAGAGTTTGCCTGCAGATGTTGGAGCTGTCAGGGATTCTCCACGATCTGCTGAGGCTGGGGCTGGAAAAATCCCCAGGTGGGATAGCCGGACAGTTTGTTATTGGAGGGAAAGAAAGGAAAAGAAAAGACAAAAACTCTCTCTTGATGTGGGTTTTATTTATTTAAAATCTAATATTTCGTGTTAATTCAGAAGTAGACTGCTAAGCTTTGCATTTTTCCTCCTCATTTTCATTTGGAAGAATTAAAAATCTTCCCCAGCAGTGAAATTTCCAACCTTCCATTTTAAAACCGAAGGAAATGATTTTCTCCTCTGGAAAACCTCTTTTCACCTGGGAATAAACTGGGATGGATTCACCTCCAGCTCAAATGTCCAAACCTGCTCAGTGCCACTAAAGCCAATTTGACAGGAAACACAGAATATATTCAGAAGAATTTTCACAAATGCAACTCAGAGCCTCCAAAAGTGGATTAATTCCAATTAAATCCCTGTTCCTATTGCCAGCATTGGATGAGATTAAAGCACAGCGATGTGATTTTTCTGGGAGAGCTCCCTTGTTTATGGATTTTTTTTTTTTTAAACTGGGTGAACAAGAATTTATAGTGCTGTCAATCTGTCACTTTCAATAGAGCTTTATACATTCATGGATTTAAAATCAAATCTCACCAATAAAGCTAAAATGGGATGTGGGCACTGTGATTAAAGTGTTTATTGTTCAGCTAAAGGCATCGTTAGGAGGAAAATAAAGAATTTAAACTAAGCATTGCAATGAACAGTTTTAAAACCTTTCAGCTCAAATTTTAGCTCAGTAACCACTGGTTGTCTGCCAGCAGAAATTTGCTTTTCTAACACCAGGAAATTCTTCCAAATGATTCATTTCAGAAACTTTTGTAGGGGTTTAGGTAATTTTGGAGTGTTTTGCACAAAGTCTGGCGTGAATCATCATCCTGCAGTTTGGACTGAGCAATATAATCTCTGGTAAATCCACCTTTCCCAAAGAGGTTCCACGTGAGGAATATTCCATATTTCCATAGATTTATTTGCAAATTGTTAAAGGTTATCCATGATTTTGAAAGCTCAGCTCTTGGGATTTGAGAGTACAGAGTGTTCTGTGTTTTCTGTGATACGTACAGGTGAACAGATTGCAAAGCTTTCTGTAAAAATAGATTAAAAAAGGCGAGTTGTCTGAGTAAATTGAAAACCTTATCTCAGCAAATATGAAGATTTGGTCCCAAAATGGATGAAAGGATTCTCTATAAATGGCTCTGGAGGAAAATCCTGGATCCATCACGCCTTGGAAGGTTTTCCTCTTCCCTTTCAGTGTCCTCTGAGCAACAATCAAATCTGAGCCTGCAAAGCACAGAGTCATTTCCTCATTGTCACTCAAGGTCATCATAAAAATCAGGTTTTGTTCAACAGCTCAGAAATCTCTCTTTCCTCCCACCATGGCTGAGTTTTCAAGGTAAACTCTGGCTGGTTGGAGAGAGAAAAAAACCTCAAAGCAACAAGTCTCCCACTGCTCTGTGGAGTTATTTTAAATTAATTCGTCTCCTAAAATAAATGTTTTAAGTGCCAAACTCCTGAACACCAATATTTCAATGTCAAGTATTACATGTATATACACACACACATATATTTATAAAATTACGATTTTTTGCCAAATTCCTGGCAGTTTTCAGCTGTTTCCTGTTCAGTAAATCACTTGGAACTGTTGTTGGAAAGCTGAAATGCTTTAAATAATTTACTGAATTAAATAATTTTTCTCTCCCTCTGCCTGCCTTGGGTGATGTTTGTTTTCAAAGCCCCTCGGTTTCATTTCCATTTCAGATGAAATCATTGTGCAGAGTTAACTGGTAAAACTTGAGCGGATTAAAAAAAAAAAAACAACCAAAAAACCCTAATGATAAATTAGAGTTTGAATCACAGGGAATTTCAGCTTCCAATCCCATCAATTGCACACGTGTAGTTTATGACATTCCTGCAGACAAATGCATTTAACATGCTGGCAAGTTCCATTTCCTCGCAGCTTTCTGGCACAAATCAGTTATTGCGAGGAAAAAAATGTCAAATTTCCTGCTGCTCCCAACTCTGAGCCTGACTGGGAGGGAGAACATGAGGGAATGAGCAGGAAAATCCTGATTTGGGGGGAAAACACGAGAGAATGAGCAGGAAAATCCTGATTTGGGGGGAAAACACGAGAGAATGAGCAGGAAAATCCTGATTTGGGGGGAAAACACGAGAGAATGAGCAGGAAAATCCTGATTTGGGGGGAAAACACGAGAGAATGAGCAGGAAAATCCTGATTTGGGGGGAAAACACGAGAGAATGAGCAGGAAAATCCAGATTTGGGGGGAAAACACGAGGGAATGAGCAGGAAAATCTAGATTTGGGTTGGATGTAGCAGCAGCAACTCTGCTTTTTTCCCTAGCCCAGTTTGTCCCCAATATTCATTACTCTCTGCCCAGCTGCTTTTCCAGGATTTCCTGGGACAGTTATATCCCAAATTTTGGGGGATTATTTTGGGGATTTGCCTTCCCCAGCCATACCTGTCAGAAATTTGCCTTCAGCCCCATCTGTCAGACAGAGGAAGCCAAACTCCCTCAGATGTGCAGGAAATCTCCCGTGTCACAAATGCCTGGTGACTCAAAGCTGAGCTTATATAATGTTATTTTTAGAGGGTAAATATCCCAATGGGGTTCATTCAGCCTTGCAGTGGTGTTTGCCAGAGTTCTGGGGGTTCACTGAACTCCTCTAAATTGATTTTCAGCTTTGGTGAGAATTCACAGTGATTTTTTTGTTGTTGTTCCAGTGATATCTGTGATTCCTCCATGTATAGCAATCAGCTATCAGGGGTTTTGGGCTGGGTGGCACTGAAAATGTGTTGCCAGGTACTTTCCATGAGCAGAATATTTTAGATTTAAGTACTTTTTTTGCTTTATTCTGCTATTCTCACCTGGCAGGCAAAGCAGCACCTACCAAAGAGAGTAGAAATAAAAATATTCATTGGGAGCTCTACAATCCACAAAAAAAAAAAAAAACCAAACAAAACAAAACAAAAAAAAAACACCGCAGGACCTTAACCCTGATTCATAAAATTATAATTTTTAGGGTTGGAAGGACCTTAAAACCCATCAATTCTCCCCACCTTCCACCATCCCAGGCTGCTCCAAACCCCATCCAGCCTGGCCTTGGACACTTCCAGGGATGAGACCAGTTTACTCGTGTAGGAATTTAATCCCTAAACCCCTCATTTGTAACAATAAATTCTCTGATCACTTCAAAAATAAAGCAGTAAAATCAAGAAGTTGATTAAACCAGCAAAGTGTGAGGAGAGCTTTGGATGCTGTTGAGCTTTTTGCACTGCAAAACTGAGGGGAAATCATGAATAATTCAGGTAATATTTGAGGGTTTGATCTCTTTCTATCAAGACTTGTAAGTGAGCAAGGTTCAGACAATGAACAGGGATAATTAATTGAAATCTAACCTTGCTGCTGAAATCACTTGGCCTTTCATTAGCACTGACAGCCACGTCCTGCAGGCTTTGGAAATGAAGGGAAAATTTACTTTCTTTGGGATCTGGGCTGCTCAGTCATTCCCTTGTGTCGAGCTGGGTGGTTCCTGAAATACCCAAATTCTTTTTGGATAACACTTCTTTTTTATTTCAGTTTAGGGAAAACTGGATTTTTACTGACTTCTTAGGCTTTTTTTTTTTCCCTTATAATATGGATTAAATCATTGAAAGCTCAATTCAACACCAGATTTTTTTTTTTTTAAATATATATTTCCCCGACTTTTTAAGGAGGCAACATTTGTACCCTGCTGAGTGGGAATCATTTCAGCAGTGTGACAATTTCCATGTATAAATTCAAGGCTATTCTCAGGTGTTGCTGAGCTCTTCCCAAGCAGGATGAAGGAGCAATCAGAAGCCCAAATTACAGAGAATTAATTGATGCCCATTTCCTTCAGAAATGAGTGTTTGCTGTTGATCCTTGCCAGCAGCAGAGCAGCCGAGCAGAGAGAATCAAGCATGATTTAATTGTCATTATTCTCTCTGTAGGGAGTGTTTTAGAGGAATTTTTTGGTAGTTCTTTCTCCCTGCTTTGGGAAGCTCTCCTTCCAGCCCTGTCCTGTTTCATGAGCCACAGAAACATCTCCAGGTGCTTCCAGCACGAAAAGAAGGTTTGATGGTGGTTGGGTTTCATCTCCCTGCTTTGGGGCTTTCATGAGTGATCCTGGAAAGAGGAAGGGGCTGAGGGCACCGAGATAAAATGGGAATTTGCAGCTGAAAAGGTGTTCAACCCTCTCATCTCCGGATGGTGGGATGGAGCAGGAGAGTTCCAGCCAAGAGTGGAGCTGCTCTGAACTCCAGCCTTGCCTCTCATCGCACAGAAACTGGGAAATTAGACCATCCTGGTTCCATGAAAATGCCCTTTGATCGTCTCCCTTGTGCTCACCTGGAGCTTTTGAGTTCTAAAACAAAGATTTCACTGATGATCATTGCCAGCCAACTCCTCCTGGCTTTGCTCTCTCCTCTCACTCTCTCCTGCCTTTCAGATCCCACTTGCAGGAGGATAAAGGGAATTTCTTCCAGCCCTGAGCAGCTGATTTGCCTCTTGCTGGTGCAGACAAGAGAACCTGGGCTGGGATTCCCTGAAGGAATGTGGGAAAGGGAGATCCCAGCCAGGAGGAGCCTAGGGAATATTCCATTCCTGAGGCTGGAGGGAATTGATCCATCCCCTGCAAATATTTGGGCTCAGATGGTAAAATCCTGGAGATGAATTCCCAAAGACAGGAAGTGGCTGAGGATTGCCACAAACTGGATAATCCTTCTTATGTTTTCTAAATTTTCTCAAAATTTTACTTTTCCCATGCTCTAAACTGCACCATCTTTATGCAGCTGCTCCTATTTTTAAAAAATATTTGCTTGAATATGATGGTTCCACTTCCTCAGAGTTAATGCCAAAAATCACCACATGCTGCATAAATACAAAAAATACGACACAAGAAATCATGGTGAGATTTATCCTGTCCTTCCAGACAATGAAAGCACAAACCACAGGATCATAAAGCTCTATTTATCTATTTATCACTGATCCATCAGTGCTGTTTGCCAGCTCTGTTTCCAGGAATTTTTTTCTGTTATTCCCTAATGTCACCTCCCTAAAACATTCTAACATTGATGTCTCTGACTTGTCCTTTCTCAGAGAAAACGAGGTTACACCATCAAATATTTGTCCCCCATTTCCCCCCATTTATTTGAAATATTTTGTCCTCATCACACATTTCAGGAAGGATCTCGAAACGCTTCCACACAGGACTGATCTTTCCAAGCCCTGAGTGTTCTTTGACACACTCAAAGCCAATAATCCAGTTGCCCCAGGTGGGTTTAAAATGAAATCCTGGCCCCAAAAACTGAATTTAAAATATCCACAAACAGGCCAAAGATTATTTCCAGTCACTGAGACAACTAAGAGTTTTTTCTCTGTCTCTAAAGGAAAACAATCCGACAAGAATCAGCTGATTGGCAACTTGTTTGATGTTTTTTTCCTGCTTAACTCCATTAAGAGGGAAAAGAAACCTTGCAGTGTCTCTTGATGTGGCTAAACAATCAATACATGGAACGGCTAATTTTGCAAAATCCATTTCTAGGGCACACGGCGATTTAATTAATTGTGGTTAGGAGCAAATTGGGATTGATTAGCGCTCATTGTTACTTAATGCTCCTTTCTCTTGTTTTTATTCAGGGCTGTGGTTGGAAAAAATGGAAAGTTGGAAAAGACCTTTGCACGAGTAGAAATCTTTCCCAATGGGATTCAAGTCAATACATGGAGTTGACAGCTCTCCTTAGCATTTTAAAAGCACTATTTGTGAGTTTTGTGGACAAAAATGGAGAAATTTCTACTTTTAAGATATATTTCACTGATGAATATATAGAATATAGAGGGATTTTTTCCAAGAGCATGTAGGGAGTGTTACAGAGGAATTTTTTTGGTAGTTCTTTCTCCCTGGATATTCCACAATTGGATATAAAAGAATTATATTACCTAATACAGATAAATGCTAAAATTGCTTCCATAGCCAGTGTAAAATGAATCTAAATACGTGTGACAGTCAATTTTATGACTTATTTCTCTATGGGGAGAAGATGATAAGAGCATAAAAATGGATAAATACCTTCAAAATGCAGAAATTATCAATTTTAGAAAGTGAACAGTCAGGAGGGCTTGGGAGTTGATAAGGAAATGTTTCCACAAGTCACATCTGGCAGGAGTTTGAGGCTTTTAAAGAATTGATCAAGTGTTTCTGACTTGTGCATAAAAGATAACAAGCAGAAGAAAGAGAAATTAATATTAGGAAAACCTGGCCATTTACAACGAGCAGAAACAGGGACAGGAATAGGCGTGAGGCTTTATTTACTGCGATATTGTGAAAATCATTATGTAGTGCCTTAAAAATTGCTGCAGGATTTATTTCTTTACTTCTTGCTTGATGTAATCTCAGTCCCTAAAAGTGAGGATAATTTCCAGCTCGTTTTCAGTGGTATTTTGGTAGAATTCTTTTGCATTCAGGGAGTGAGAAACACAGAAGTGACTGAGTGTTCAAGTTCAGGACTAAATTCCTGGACCAGTAAACCTTTTCAATATTGAACTTACAAGATAATCTGTTCCCTCAAAGACTCCATTTGCAGAAACAACCTCCTGCTCCTGGATAATTTTCTCCTCCTGTGCTGAGCTGTCAGGTCCTGACAAAACCAACCCAAAACCCTTTTCAGAGGTTTGGGAACGAAGAGCTGAACTTCCCTGTTCCCTGGTTTTCCATTGTGTGCTGGGATAATAAAACTTGAGACATTTGTCAGCAGCAGCACAATGGATGTTGTAAGGGGAAATAATGACTTGGAAGGTGTGATTATGTAGGGTGTTGTAAAAAAATCTGGTTTTTTCAGTATCCCTGCGTTCAGGGGACTGATAAAAGTGTGACTGCCTTGAAATAAAGTTCAGCTCAAGTTCTTTTTGCAGCTCTGGGAGATAACAGGAGGCAAACACTGAACGACACACGAGTGAAATGATTTGTTTTCAGCACTGAGGATGATTGGCTGTATTTTCTTTTTTCAGAGGTCAATAACTATTTTTCTCCCCTGGTTTGCTATGGCCATGCTGTGGGTTTATCTCTCATTGCCCTCATGGCCAGGGGATTTTGATTTGATAAAATAAGGTAAATTGTGGTGTTGCTGATGTGCTGCTGAAAACTTACCCCTTCATCCCAGAACTCCTGATATTCAGAATTCCTTGATTTAACCCCTCAGTGCCAGGGCAGTTTTGGCCTCTCCAGTCTCAAAACAAACACCCCCAGTCTCAGCACTTTCCCAATCCCCACCTGTACCTCGAATAATCTCATTTTTCCACCTCCAGTTTGTCAGCACAGCCCATCATTGCAGCAGAGCACTGCAGCCTTTGAAGGAAAGAGAAAAGAGAGGAGGAAATACTAAATTTCCATGTTCCCTTGCAATGGAAATTCCTCTTTAACTTGCAGGAACTCTGTAGCCAGCAGGCACTGAATATTTGTGGTGGTTTTGATTGGCCCAAAACATCAGTAAAGTATTTTTAACACCTAAGAGAAATTTAGAGCCCTCAGAAGCTGCTGTGGTAGGCCTGGAGAGGTGTCTGAGGGGTGGGGAGTGGCACAAAGATGGCTCCTGTGTGTCCTGAGTGTAAGTTCTGGAAGTTTTACATCAAGTCCAGCAGAGCCAATCTCTGATGGCTCTGAAGGTGATGGACATGCTGCCGGCCAAGTTTGGGCCAATTGGAGGTGTTGGTTACGCCTCTGTGAAAACATATTTAGGAAAAATTCAAAACAAGGTAGATGCGCACTTCTTTCACTTCTTTGTAGTTGGAGCAGGAGGAGGTGGAGGTGAAAATATGTAGAGGGAAAACAGCATGGATGACGCCAAGGTCAGTGAAGACGGTGGGGGAGGAGGTGCCGGAGCTGAAATTCTCTGCTAGCCACGGTGAAGGCCATGGGGGCAGGAGGTCCCCCTGCAGCCCATGGAGTCCACAGGAGTGCAGAAACCAACCCACAGCCCACTCCAGAGGAGCAGGTGGATGCCTGGAAAAGACTGTGAACCAGTAGGAGTCTCATCTAAGAGTTAAAACTGCAAAAGGCCTTGACTGAGAGAGAAAGGCCTTTTCCTTGCTCCTGGGATGGAAGCAGCCTGGCCTCGGCTCGGGAGAATCTGCACAGCACCCTATGGACAAAAGGACTCATGTTGCAGCAGAATTCGGGCGGGATGTTGCTCGTGAAATTGGACCCACACCAAAGAAGTCCCCAGAGGACTGTCTCTCGTGGGGAAGACTCCTGGCTAAGTAGAGAAACCCCTCTCCCTGATTGGACTGACCAGAGAACCCCTCAACCTGCCCCCTGTCTGTGTTGCCAGTTTGGAAAGAGAGAAGGGGGGGGTGAGTGCAGAGATTGCTTCTTAAAAGGGTGGGGGTGAGAGCAGGAGAACTGTCTTGAGAGAGAGAGAGATAAGTAGAGACAAAGAGTATTTGTAGTGGAAGAATTGTAGTGATGAACAGATTTAAGAACCTGCTCTGTGGACTGAAAATTACCCCACACTCTGCCCCTACCTGAGTTTGTTGGTTATAAAAGAGGAAAGGGGGTGAATACTACAGGTTCGTAAGAGGGAGGGGGGGGAGTGAACAAAACAATGTATGAAAAGTGTATTTTCGCCTTGCATTTATCCTCCAATTCTGTTAGGTAATTAAATCACTTTTTTTTGCAACTTTAAGCTTAGAGCCTGTTTGCCCTTTTTCTTTTTCTGTGCTTCCTCCTACCAACCACTGTTCTATCTCAGGTGACTCATGAGATTGGTGTGTTTTGTTTTTAAGTGTTTTTTTTTTCTGTAACAAGAAAGAGTCGAAGTGCCTGGCGTTTAGTCAGGGTCAAACCTTGACAATATTGAAGAGAGATTTTATTGGAAATAAAAGAGCCTTTTTTTCTTCCATCCCTCTCCCTGGTCTCTTCAGAATCAATAGAAACTACAATTTTTCTCCTCCATTCAAGCATTTTAATGAAAATAACTGGTATTTCAGAACTCTAACTCTCATCTGATCACCTCTTGCTGCAACAAGAGGTTCCAAATGTTCTCTGAGTCCCAACATGCAGGGTTGCATCCCAAGAGATCTGATTGAGTTTAAAATACAGCAGGGAGAGAAATAAATGTAAAAAATGTAGACCCTATAGTGGGTAAGAAGCTTATCAATACTTTAATTGGTTGTATTTATTATTTATTTTAATTGGATTTGGATTTCTCGCTGTGATCCTTTGCTGTTTGCTTCCCCAAAATCTTCACACATTTGTAAATTCAGTTTTACACACTTGGAAATTCAAACTCTGAGAGGCGAATTGATTTTTTTTCCCTTTTTAATGTGTTTTATGTGTGTCAGTTTGCACTCAGGTTGAAGTGTGATACATGAATGTATTTCCAGAGCTGTGTGTTTTTAGGTGAGGAAAAACAGAGTTGAAATTCTTTAAGTCAAAATTGAGTTAAAATGTGTTGTGTAGCTCTGGCTAAAGTTTGATATAATGGAATATTTTAGTGGCATTCATTATCTGAGGAGCACTGTTCTCATTGCCAGGATAAATGGAAAATCCTCCTGGATCTCATGGAGAAATTCCCTCACATATTCCTCCCTGAAGCTCAGAAAATGGTATTTCTTTAACTCTCTGGAGACTCACTGATTATTTCCCTGCCTTAACAAGGCCTCCAGAACACCCCTTATTCATCAGCTCCCAGCCAAGTGGGGAATCAAACAACCTCCCAGTTTCCTCAGAGGGAAAAGATGCATATTCAGCCCTAATTTCCAGCTGGGAATTTGCAATATTGGCTGCAACAAGGAAAATCCATTCATTTTTCCACCCTCCAGCCCTGTTTCCAAGCCCTGCCTGTGGGTTAATTGGTTTTTTGCCCTCCACACTTGGCTGCACCAAGGTTTGACAAGATTTCCTGGCTCCCTAAACCAAAAAAAACTTTCCTTCTCTTCTTTTAATTAATCAAAGTTTGTATTAGCAGGAAGAAAACGTGGCAAAGAAATGAACAATTAAAGTAAAAAGTGTGGGAATGGTGTTCAGCCCAGGATTGTGGTTCCATCTCAAAGCAGCTGCTGGAATCTCTAATGAACGTGTTCTCATTAGTTAACAGCTCAAACACAAACTCAGACAGAGTTCATGCTTTTGCAAAAGCATCAATATGGTTTTTTCTGCCTCCCCAGTTGTGGCAAGTTTGCCATGAAATTAGCTTTATCCCTTTTGGTTATTTTTCTGCTGGATAATCCTCCAGGAGCAGCTCTGGCTGTGTTTTCCTCCCTTTAACCCTCTGTTAATCAAGATCAGGAACAATTAGCAGTGCCTGCTTTAAATTGCTACTGGTAATCACCGACAAATTCATTAGTGGAGAGATTTTGATATTCTGTGATTTCTGGGCTGAATTTTTGGCTCCTTTTGGGATACAACATTTACCATTTCTGATTGAAGAAAGGGGGAGTTTTATGACATGATGAACACTTGTGAAACACTGAATATCATTTATGAGCAGAGCTATTTTTTCAGCTGAGGATCTTTCAGCCACTGCATAACTCATAGCAAAGCCATGAAACAGGTGCTGAATTCATCTCAAAAAAAAAAAAAAAAAAACAACCAAAAAACCCACAAAGCAATGAATCACTAAGTAAATCCCCGACAATCTGTTTAGTGTCTTCATCATAAAAAATGTCCAAATATGCCCGACTTCACCATAAAAACAAAGAAAATTGAGTCTAATTTACAGCCCTCCTGTAGTTCCAGGTGTTTAGGAGATTTAATGCATCTTTAAAGTGTCCAAATGCCCTCAGCAGCGATCCAACATCTGCACTTGCTTGTTTCTCTTAACATCAAACCACACGAAATTATTGCAGCAGCAAAAAAATTCCCTTCATTCCAGCTGTCTGACTGCTTTATTCCTCTCTGACGGTGTTTCAATCTTGCACACGAATTTTCCTGTGCAGCCAGAGATGAGAGTTTGCTCTGTCCATCCCATGCGCGTGGAGAGGGTGGCACTGCAAACACCATTAAATGGTGTTTAATCAAACACCATCAATGCCTTGTTAAGTGTTGTGCAGCTTTCCCAGGGTTACTTTTTTAAAATTTATACCCTCCAAGATAATGAACGTTAATTTTCCCAGCTCCTTTCTCCATGGAGTGTTCCAAGCAGCTCCATCCATGGATATTCTTGTTAAACACATGAGCAGAGGTGATGTTTGCTCCAATAGGCTTCATCAGATTATTTCGAATTTTAAAGACCCTGAAAACAAAAAAAAGCCCTTTTGTTTTTAGGGATAATTTTCCAGGTGCTGACCTGGATTTTTTAGCACTTGGATGGGTGCCAGGGTGCTGCATATTCAACCATCTAATGGTAATTATTCTCATTCGAGTCCCCACGGCACAGGAAATAATCCAATCTGTTTCAGATCATCGTGGGGGTGATTCTGGTGCTGACTCAGCTCCCCAGACTCAGATTTCCTCTCACTCTGGAAATCTGATCTCTGTGCTTTTCCTTCTGCCATCACTTCATAGGAAAACCAAAGAAAAGGGAAGGAAAAGTGAAACAAAAGCAAAAATCTCTGACAGAACTCTGAGACCAACAGCTTTTAGTCTGTGGGATTTTTTTCCTCCCAAACCCTGAGCTCTGCTGCAGAAGGGAATCCCAGAAAAACCAGCTGTACATCTGTTCCATCACCCAAGCTTTATTAAATGGTCACAACATCCTTCAGCTTCTCCTCTGTGACACGTTTTGTAAAGCATGAAGTGGCACTTCAGTGGCTTGAATACCTTTTTCTCTGCGTGGGAGAAATTCCCCCAAAGAAGGAAGGAAAAAGGGACATTTCCAGTGAGAATAATAATTTAAAAAAAACAGGAAAAAAGGTCTTGTGTGTTTTATTGACCTGGATGGACCATTGCTTAGAGAAATTAAGTGTATAGACACAAGGAATAGTTGAATATATCTGTTTATGGTTTATTTTATTCCGCTTTTATTTTTCTCGCAGGTCATTTTGATGTGGCAATATATTTGTGGTGGCACATGCAGTTTTCACTGAGTTGTTCCATGTTATTTCGGACCAGAAGAATATGTCTCCATAATGGCTGAATTGTTTCTTTCTTCATTTTGCTGAATGCCATTAGATTGTTTTTAATTCTTCTTGAGGTTTAGGAGCTAAATTAAAGCTCCAGAAAGACGTATTTCCTGTCAGTGTGGTCTGCAAAGCAGAGGTTTGGGGATTTCACCATTTCAAGTCACATTTCCAGCCTTTATTTGAGTGCATGATGGATGGTGTGGCCTCAGTATGCACTGAGCCACCCTCATTAATTTCAGTGCTTGCTTATTCCTGAAAAAGGGCAACTCAAGGCATGAAATCCGTTTTTTTCCCTGGGTTTCAGAATAATTCCAGGATTCTGCAAACACTCCCTTAGTTCCTTGCTAAAATAATGTGATTTCTGGGGAGCACGAGGCTAATTTGCTTTGTTAATCCAAGTGGAGTTCCTGTTGCATGGAGAAGCATCCTGAGTGGAATTCTGAACTGCAGATGTTCTCCTGCTGTGGGCAGGGGTTGGACTGAATTTTGGGTGTTTTGGGGACATTTGGAAAGAGATGAACGGCAGGGTGCCCCAGCTAGCAGAGCTGCAGTGTTCCAAGAACCCCAGAAAATGTTTTCCAACGCAGCACGGATGAGTTCAGAGCTTTCCCAAGGATCTGGGGTGCTGCAGGGTCAATGCCAGACCTTGGGGACACCTGGAAAATGCACTTTCCCTGCTCAGCTCCATGAACTCACTGCCTGGGGATTGTCTCTGATGGAAAACTCTTCATTCTGAGCTCCCTCAGGTTCTAAAGGAAACTTGCATGTTAAAAATAAACCAAATTTGGTTCGTGGGTTTCTCAGTGGGGATTTCTGTGAGGAGCACCAAGCCTGTCCTCTGTGATTTATTCTTCCTGTTTGCTTTTCCTTTCACATCCTATTAAATATTTCCCAAAACCTGCCAGGATTGAATCAGTCTGAGCCCCTATCTCCAGTCATCAGACAAGGTCAGTGTTTTAATCTCATTTATTTAGATTGGCAGGCCGGTTTGAACTGCCCAAAATAATCATGTTCCTGCTGCAAATTACATTTAGGACATAATGAAGCAACTGCTGGAGGATGATATTTCTAATTAGAGGCTGAGCTAAGCTCTGGCCTGCTGGCCCTGTGGGGTGAAAGGGGTGAGGTTTTTATCTGTAAAACCACTTTTTGCACAGGAAAAAGCTGTGGTGTTGGTGAATCCATCATCTCCCTCATCCCACAGGGAATTCTGTAAGAACACAATAGTCACACAACAGCAAAATACTTGAGAATTCCAGGATGTTCCACCTGTGGGTTCAACATTCTCCCTTGGCATGTCAAGTCCTTCTATTCCACTTGGAAATTCAGGGAATTACAGCTGGGTTTTTTTTTTTCCCTGCTGGAAAGTTGAAAGCAGCATTTAGGAAATTCTGATCTCTCTGCTGGTTTTTCCTGTGGGATTTAACATTCCTGGGATATCCCAGCCCTGAACCCCCTGCTGGACCCTGTGGTCTGGCTGAGGACACTGCCAGGCATGAATAATTTGGGCTGCAAATGTCGGGAAACTTTAAATGTCATTACGAGGAAAATTAATATTGTAACCCCTGGCAGCTTCATTGGGACTAGATTTCAGTCTGGGGGTTTTTTATTTTCACCTTCAGTTTGAAATTTGGCTTTATTTTCCTTTATTTTCCTTTATTTCCAACAGCAAGGGAAGCTGTTTTGGGGCAGAGCAGAGCAGCTGGCACTTCATCCCTGCAGTGGCTTTTGTCCCCACTGTCCCCTCCTGGCTGTGTCCTCTGCTAATCCTTCCTGCAGAACAAATAAAACAGGACAGAAAACACAAAATTCCCTTTCCAATCCTCTCCCTGCCGGGTCTGAAGCTCATTTAGGACAGCAGAGTTCTCACTTTCTCTGTGGCCACAACTTGCAGATAATGGATAATTAATAATTTGAGCGAAAAGCTGGGGAGCAAAATCCCAGAGCAAGGCAGGGCTTGGATCCTCCACTGTGGGAAAACGGGAAGAGAAAAAGGGGAGAATTAACAGCCAAATGACGAGATCAGATTGTGTAAATCTCCTCCTCAAAAAAGATGTGTCTGGCTGACAGAGTGTTAAATCTCCTCCTTTTTTAGGGTTTTTTTTGCAGGTTTCAGTCACTGTCCAGGAGAGTAAATTTTCTCTGGAGTCCTCGTAAAAATGACACTGAGGTGCCTTTGAAAAAATAACAGGAGATCCTAAATTTCACAGGTGGTTTTTAAAATAAAAACAATTCAAATCCAATTTTTTTTTTACACGCTAGTGACGTCAATGAGCAAAGGTTCTGAATTATGGAAAAGCAGTTTAGGATTAGCAAAAAAGCTGATCCACACTTGAGAACTGTGGGATCTTCTCTGAGGAAATTGTTAACTTTTCCTGATTATTTTCTCTGTGCAGAAATGTTTGTAGGCAATGCCAATCCTAGAAATACAGAAGTAAACACCTTCCCTCCTTTTTGCATTTCTTCATTTGTTCTTTCTCCCTCAAAAAAGTCTGTTCTTTGGCCAAAAGTTTTAGCTGGGGTAGAAGTGAGTATAAAACTCATAAAATGGGGATTTACTAAATAAATGCCAATGGGCTGTTTTAATAAAATTATTAATTAGAGAGCGAAGCATCTCCTTGCACACAAATATTGTGTTTCAGCAGTGAAAGCACAAGATGGAGATGCTAAATTCTCTTAATTATCTCCCAATAATCGATCTGTGATTTATCAGCACCTCCAAATCCTGAGCTCTTGGCTCCTTCACAAGACTGGAATAAGAATTTTGGGGGTTTTGTTTATTTTCCCTGGGAAGTTCAATGTCCTGTTTGGAAAACACAAAGCTCTCCATTTTCCTACATTTTTATTCTGCCTTGATTTTTCTTCAGCGCATTCCCAGGACCATGGACAGAGCTGAATTTCACAAAGCTTTTGCAAAGTGGTTTTAAAACGGGATGTTGGGAAGTGTTGGGTTTGTTTCTCTCTTGGAAAGATCTCCTTGCCAACGGTGGTCACTGAAATAAATCACTCCAGCACAAGTCAGCGTGTTTAAAACTCACAGTCTGTCCCAGCGCTGTGGTTTAAATTATTTTGGCATTTTCCCTGAGATCAGCCTCCCAGAAATGCAAAACCCTGGAATGTTTTTGGACAGAAAAACCAAAAATCACCTTTCTGCTGTGGCAGCACTGTTGGAGTTTTTATCCACAGAAACCCAAATCTCTTGGCATCATTCCCAGGAGGATCTGGAGGAGATTCTGTGCTGCTCCAGGGGTAAAAACCACTTTTTTCCATAGCTAGGAGCACGTGCAGCAATTTAGGATTTAAAGCTCTTTTCAGATCCATGGCAGCTCTTGGAGAATGCCTGGGGGTTCCTCTTGTCCAGACTATCCCAGATTTCCAACATATTTTCACAAAGAATCCTTGGGAGTTTTCCCCTTGTGGTGTTTTCCTCCTGACTGCTGCAGGACCAGAGCCAGGGATGTGCTCTGCATTTCATTCCAGCCAGAAATGAACTCTTTTCCTCCTCCAAAAACAAGGGAATATCCCACAACCCCAGGAGAGCTTTTCAAGGCAGAGGAGACCAAAATCCATGGCAAATCCATCCCAGCATGAACTTCCCGCA
Organism: Grantiella picta; assembly: GCA_013397955.1. Classification (NCBI taxonomy): domain Eukaryota; kingdom Metazoa; phylum Chordata; class Aves; order Passeriformes; family Meliphagidae; genus Grantiella; species Grantiella picta. The sequence continues at coordinate 67,057 of VZRM01015741.1, forward strand.
GACTGGAATTCCTGGGAATTCCTGATGGAGAAAAATCCTGCTTCAAGGGCAGAGCAGAGGGAGTTGATTTTATGAATTATCTTGCATTTATGAAACATTTTTTATTCCCTGATCTTCCCAGCAGGCAAACTAAAGCACAACGTGGAGAAAGAATGTGGAGTTTGTCACCTTTCAGTGCCAGGGAGTGTTGGTGGAAGGAATTTCAGTGGTGGAAGGATTTCCAGTTTGTGAATCTTTTCCAGGGGGAAACTCAGTCACCAACCAGTTATTGTGATTCCATTATAAATCTTACCTCCCCCATGGCAGACACCTGAAATTTTAAAATTCAGCCCTTGATGCAATGCCAAAATCAGCACTGCTTTAAAAAAAAAACACTTTGTTTGAATCTGCCACTTTGAAATCATTTGCAATGATTTTGCAGCTCTTCAGGATCTATTTTGTTTTAAATGGAACTTGACGTTTACATCAGATAAATATTTGGTTTGTACACAGCCAGGATGAGAGGAGCTGAAAGCTTCCAGTCTTCTGCAGAGCAGCAAATTGGAATTATTTATGAGGGGAAAAAAACCCGCAATATTTCATTTTCATATTTTCAGTTAAAGCAGATTGAAAGCAAAGCTGTCCAGATCAATTCAGTCAAAGAGAAAATACTGACTTGGGTTTAAAAAGACCTGAAATGAAAACTCTCATTTGTTTTATTCCTTTTTATATGTCACTTGGTTGGGGTTTGTTTGGTTTTTTTTTACTACAGTAGAAAATGCAAACAAGGCAAAAAAAACCCCAAAAATAAACCGAATAAAACACAAACCGAAAAACCAAAATGTTGGGGTTTTTTTCCTCAGAAATGGAACTTTATGAAAATATTTAGCATCTCTGGGTCAGTCCACCTGCAATTGATGACTCTATTTGGTTTTTTGGAGTGTAAAGGAGGGGTTTGTGTTTCATTTCTGCCTCCTGACATCAGTGTGGACCAAAGTCCACCCAGCCTTGGCCACAACCTCCTTGTGTTACCCAAGCCCTTCCCCTGCTTTGGCTGCACTTTTTAATTAAAAACCACGGGTGGCATTGAACAATCCTTTATTTGCTGGACTTGGGCAATCCTGAACTCCTGAACTCCTTCAAAAATCAGGGAGTTCATCTCCCTGTTGGAGTTCCACATTCTGCTGCACACTCCCAAGGGCTCCCTTTGGGCAGAACCTTTGCATTTATCCCCATCCCCTGTTCTTGCTCTTCCCACTGTCCCCACGGATAAAAACTGGCTTGGTTTCATCTCTGACACGAGCTGCTGATGCTGGATTTGAGTTCTTCCCTCTGCGAGTTGCCAGCTGACTGCCAAACAAATTCACCTGCAGCTCCTGGTTCTGCCCTCCCCTCTGGGGCATGGGAGGGGAAATTCCATCCAGTGCTGCTCCAGGTGGGTGGGAGCAGCTGGATCCGCAGGGAATGGGGCAGGGAATGCTCAGATTCGTGTCAGAGCAAAGCTGGAGCCAGGCTGGTGTTGGTTCTGCCACTTCCCTGCCTGAAACGCTGAGCTTTGGGGTCACAGAGCCAGGGAAAGGTTGTGGTTGGAAGGACCTTAAAGTTCATCCATCACACCTCCCACCATCCCAGGCTGCTCCAAACCCTGTCCAGCCTGGCCTTGGACACTCCAGGGATCTACAGCTTCTCTGGGAATTCCATCCCAGCCCTCCCCACCCTCCCAGGCAGGAATTCCTTCCTGATATCCAAACTCAATTCCCCCTCTGTCAGCTTGAAATCCTCAGTGTTTCAAGTGTGAATGCAGTTGGAGAAAAATTGTTCAACCCAGTATTTCTTGCCTTTTTCTCAAACAAATGATGTTTTTTCCTGGCAGCAGAAAAGGAGAGAAACCTTCTGAGGATGTTTGGCAGTATTGACTCAGCCCAGCTCCAGCTGGTGATGTTCTGAGATCTCTTGTGTTTTTTAGCAGCAAAGGAGCCCCAGGCTATGGAATTATTTAATTCTTGTGGGATCTTGGCCTTTTCCCCTCCCCTGTCCCCAGACATGTCTCTCCATCCTCCTGGTTCTGAGTGCAGCTTTTCCTTCCATGTTCTGGATGAGATTTCAGGAATCACTTCATGCTTTAAGGGCAGTTTGGCTTTCACCAGCATTTTCCTATAATGATAAAAACCAGCCTCAGTTTGTTTCACAATTTTCCTGAGCACTGAGATGGATCATCCCTTATTCCAGTGAATACTCAGCCTGAGGGCTTTACTCAATGAAATAATTTTTTTACTTAATCCCAAGCACCCATAAATAATATTTTTCATATTCCCACTAGTATATAATTGGTATACTCATTTTCCAATCATGCAGACCTGGACTCATTCTTAAAGCTGTTAAAGGGGGACTGCTGGCTTTAAATGTAGATCTTATTTTTATCATTTGCTCTTAGGCTCATTCATAATCATAATTTCCTGTTGCTCACTCAGGTTCCCAGCAGTGCTCTCGGTTATTTCGCTGCACTTTCACAGGCAGTTTATGATGAAGAAAGAGACATTAAAATGGATGTTTTCCATCATCCAAGGACTTCTTTTGGCAAACATTCCCTGCAAAGCTGCAAACTTTCTGTGTGGAAATCTCTGCTCAAGACTGAGCTCTGCTCTGCGTTGATTCCATTCTGTAAACCCAAATTTCCTCCCGTAGTGCAGAATCACAGCTAATTTGATGAATCATTTACAGGATCTCAATAGCACAGATTTGGCCAGGCACTGTGGAGTTCCTGCTGCTCAGATTTGTAAATTGTCACATTTACTCTATTTACTTTGGAACTGGTGAGTGTTGGAAAACCGTTTGGTTTTTTCCCATTGAATGAATGAAACTTTATTTTTTCTGCCCTGAAACAAATGAAGAATTCACAAAAATTTTTGCAAATGAAATATTTTTTTGGAGCACATTTGGGAACATTTATCAAACTATTTCCAATCCTTTTATTCCCTTAAAAACCCTTCTGTGAAATTTGAGATTTTGATTGCTTGTTTTTGTTAAATTAAGAAAGGATAACTTAAAAAAACATCTTTGGAAATTATCAAAAAGTAGAGATGTTTTAGCAGAGAAAAATCCAAGCTTTTGGGAGCTTCTGCCATGCAAAGAAAGAAATTTTTACATCCTCTTTTTCCTTCTAGGTAAACTTTTGTCTTGGGTAGTTTGTCTCAATTTTGATTTATGAACTCGAAAGGGAACTACAACCTCTGTTCATTTTGCACATCCCACTGGAAATGAACACTGAGCTTAATTCCAGATTTTAATTGGGCAAGGCAGAGAGGAGAATCTCCCACAGCCACGAAGCAGAAATAATTCACATTGTCATTAGCAGATCCTGGGCTTTGTTTAGGAGGAAAAAAAAAAAGAATTTTGCTTTTGGAGTTTTCACCTCTGTTCCAAAATGCTCTGGGCAGGAGGAAGGGGAGCAGAGAGAGGTAAAAACAAAGGGTAAAAGAGAAAAAAATAGGGAAGGGAATACTGAAGGCAAAGCTGTTTAAATCCTCACTTCATCTTCCCAAAAGCTGCTGCTTTGGGGAGTTCGTTTTGTCACTCACAGAGATGCAGCTGAAAGCCCCAAAGGTCACAGACTTTTCTCCTCCAGAGAGGTATTTATGAGCTTTTAAGTGCAAGGAGAGAAAAATATTTTTATTAGAGGGAGGCTGCCGGGAGGGGAATTGAGAAAGTAAATATGTCCTTCTCACCTTCAATGGGCGCATCAGGCTCTGGAAAGTCCAATTATCCTGACAGAAATGGTTTAACAAATAACTGCAGGATGGGGTTGGGAGGGAAGGGGAGGAGGAGAGAGGTGGGCGAAGGGGTGAGGAATTGGGCTCTGGGCAGCATGGGATGGAAAACTCCCAGCTGAAACAGAAGCCAATCCTGGAGGAGTTTATCCCATGGAGATTTATTTGGCAGCAGAATCCCTGCTGCTCACATTTAGTAATATGTATTGTTACACTTTGTGCCTTAGAGTCGAGCCCAGAACCCTTTCTGCAGCACAGCTGACAGCAGATCTATACATCCAGAAAAAGAAACTGCAATTTTGTTCTTAAGCTTTATTGAAGTGATAGCATTGCTGGCTTGCTCCTGAATTCCCTGCCCTGGAGGTGATGAATGAGCTGAGAGCAAAAGGGGGCTGCAAACACTGTCAGGGCTGAGAGTGAGGTTGGTTTTAGTTACAACTCTGTGCCTTGAAAGCTGGGCAGCCTCCCGTCTTAATCAGCCTGGTAATTAGAGTCTAGTTAATGATGTCTGCTTAATGAAGTCAGCAGGAGGTGTTCTGGATGGATTGGGAAGCAGAACAGCCGTGGTATTTGGGATTTTTGGGAGGGGAGAGGGATGGGAACACCTGGCTGGGGTGGCTCAGGTGCCCAAGGGGGGAAAGGATGCTGAAAGTGTCCTTCCTTTTTTAGTTCTGAAACGTTCTAGCTTTAGAGTTCTACCTTAAAATATCTACATAAAGTGATAATGGAAATGAGCTGGAAACCGTGGAGGTGAACAAAAAATGGTTTTCTTTTTGAGAAATACCCGAAAGATTTGGCTGAATGTTTCTGAAATATGAGTTGATGTTGTTGTCCTCGTGGTGGAAGTTCCAATATTCAATATTCTCGTGAGGTTTCTCTGCATTTTCCATTGTCTGCCTGGCATGATGGGTGTCTTACAAGGTGAAATTTGTCTGCTGATATATTTAAAATTCATCGTGGACAAATTTAGAAACACAACTCCATTTTTCATTGCCCTGAATTTCTGCAAACAGGCCTGGTGATGTTCCTGGTTGGTTTCAAAGCACAGCCTGGGTGCTCCCAGCACTTCTCTGCCATCCTTTCATCTCTCTCTTCAACTGACACTGAATTTTGGAAGTTCACCCTTTCATTCTTTGCCTCTCCCACCAAATTAAACAGAGATTTTGTACAATTTCACCTCTAGGAGAGAACTGGAGCCTGGCAGCAGAAATGTTGGAGGTTTCTAGACAAGACTGTCTAATATCTGAGTGTCCCCAGGTGCTGATGGGGAATAAAGCCACCCTGAAATAGGATTTATTCCTTTGAATAATTGTATCACATAAAATCACAGAAAGAATAAAAAGAAAACTGCACCCAAACATTGTTTGATGCATGTTGTTTCCACAAACTTAACAAAAATCTTTGTTTTGAAAGGCTCCCTTTTCCTACAATAATATTCCCTAGATTGCTTCATTCCATTAATATCTCCTTGCATATTTATAAAAGTAAGGAGAGGTGATTTAGGAGGGCTGATTTGGCAAAAAACAACAAAAAAAAATTCCTTCAGCCTGGATTTTCAGTGCAGCAGTCCCAGGAGGCTTTGGCAAAGAGATAACTGGTATTTCATGTGTAATTGTGTGCAACATTTTCCTGTGAAATACCTGAAGTTGTGTATGTTTTAGTTAGATTTTGGTATAATTGCCTTCTAAAAATCCTCTTGGCTTGTATTTTTCCGGGTTGTTTTCTCTGGGCAATGCAGGGCTGTGCTTACATAAATAATGGAAAATAAAAGCTGCTGTGTCAGAGAAAGGCTTTTTGTCACCTGAGAAAAATCACATCTGGGAGAGCAGAAAAAATGGCTTTTCCTCTTTTTTTTGGTTCTGTGTGCCTGTGGAGAATGCAGGATGATTTCACAGAGTGGGAGATACCTTTAGATGGTTGCTGGGAGATGATTTTCCATGATTTCAGGCTTTCCCCTGACCAAAGAGACCCCTGGGTGAGCTCCCAATGACTCTGCAAAATAAAGTGTGAGAGAAGGGTGGAGATTAAAAATGGAGCCAAAAAGCCTGAGAGGAGAGGAAGCAGTAATTTGCTTTGAGCCGAGAGATAAATCTGCAGGGCAACAATGAAATAATGACCTCCCTGGTGCTCCTGAGGTGTTGATCAAATGTCCATCCCAGGCTTTTCCCGCTGATCCCTGCGGAGCTCCCTGGGGCTGACACTGCTCAGGCTGAGCAACCAAATATCAGCTGGAGAGAGCTGACTGGGAGGCTTTTTCTGAGTGAAAGTGATGACTTGCTGTGCTAATGAGGAGATAATTCTAATTCATGTTTTTGCAGAGAGCACAGAATTCTGTTGATGCCGAAAATGCTGGTAAAAATGAGATGCAGACACCACAGTCTAGGGAAAAGGGTATTTCCTTGGTTTAATAGGATCCCAGGTGCACCACGATAAAAAGAACCCCAGATACAACCTGTATACAATTTATGGACCTCACCAATTAGCATACCTATCTAAAATTCCGCAATTAGAAACCTAACAAATGAAGTAATTGCCCCCTTATTTTAATTATCTCCCCCCAAAAAGGTTACAACTTAGTTTACAAAAGCATGTTCCAGGGATGAGGCTCTGTTCGAGGTTGGTGCCTTATGTTCTCGAGATTGTGGGGATGTTTTGTCTTCCCCAAAGAATTCTGAACTAGGCTAGAGTACAAGGGTTATAAACATGTGGGGCTAAGATACAGGGAGTAAAAGTACAGGAATAGGAAAGGATATAAAGTATATAAAAAGGGTGTAAAAGTATAATGAAAAAGGACAAAAAACCCATCAGGCATCACTGCCATCCTTAAAACAAACCCACCCAAACTCAGGGCTCAGGCAACCTCAGAGAGCTGATCTGAGCAAAAAAGGGATGAGGATGCAGAGGGATTCAGTTAATGAAACTCCATCCAGAACCCACTGCTCTGCCCTGGGTTTGCAGCAAATATTGATCTCTGCTCAGAGAGCCTAAAGCAGGAGAGGAAAAGCCAAGGAGAGCTGACATTTGACCCCCAGGAGTTTGCTGAACTTTTCTTCTCTTTCCTTAGGAAAAGAAACAGGTGAGTTTGTCTTTAACCTCTGGGAGATATTTTAGGCTCAGGGATTTTTTTTTCTTTTTTTTTTTTTTTGAGCAACAAAATCCAAAAGCTTTTGCAGGCAACTTGCTGGAACATCAAATTGCTGGTTCTCACTCCTGAAATGTATGAACAGAACAAGGCAGGCTTTCAGCTGCCAGGGAGAAATTATTCCTTAACAGCTGAGATATTCGGAAGCCTTGGTTGATTATCTTTCTGAATGTTTGTGTTTGAAATAAATAAATGAGGTAGCTGCACAGTTAGAACTTCGACTCAATCTGTGCAGCCACGACAGAAGCTTCAGAGCAGAAATGGACTTTTCAAGGGGGAGGGAAATGCAGAGGAGAGGATTTCTGTCTCCTAGGGCAGAATTAGGTCCAGGTACATTTCCATCCCCCCTCCAGCTATGGAATTTTAGCTCCATGGAGCTAGAAGACATTTTCGTCCTCTTTGCATTCAGGCTTTCAGCTGAGCCTAGATCAGACACCCACACCCTGGCCTTAATCACAAAATGAGTTCTTCCTCCTGGACTTTAAGTGCTCAAATGAGTTTTTTTCACAAATTGAGATTCTGGCTGGACATCCAATGTAATCACACAGCCAGGAGCAGATCATTGAATTCCACACATTCCATGCAGGATGAGAGGATCTTTTTCTCAAGGAAAGCAGCAAACCTGTATGTGAAGCAATGCCTTGGGCACTGTTTATTGAAAGACACACAGACAAACAGGGCTAGTTTTTCAATATCTCTCAAATGATTTCTCTCCCAGCTCTGAATTCTCCTCAGCTCCATCCCAGCCATGCTGGAGCCCAGTGCAGATAATTTTTATCATCAAACTCTGGCAGAGCTCTCACCCAGGCTGTCTCTGCTGCTGTTATTAGAGCTGCAGCAGGAATGCAGAATCAGCTCCACAGCAATCCTGCCTCTGGAACGATATTGCCTCCCTGGAAACCATGGAATGGAAAGCTCACCCCTGTCTGCAGGTAGTCTTTCAGATCAATGGCATCCCAAAGGGTTTCCTACAGGTGGGAAGAACACATTTTGGAGAAACTCTCCTAATGAAGTGTTTGGAAGCAGCACTTTGTGGCATGCTGGTGGGAATCAAGCTCGGGCTGAGCAGAAAAACAGGAATCCAGAGCAATTCTTCCTCCCAGGCAGCAAAATTAGAGGTTGTGTGCTGTTCCTGGGTGTGTGAGAGAGATCTCCTTGGGTGTGGGACGAGCTCCTGTTTTCTCAAGGTGTAACGAGGCAAAATCCTTGTTGCAGGGCAAGGACTCCAAAAGTCAGTTCTTGCTCTGACCTCCTGATCCTGTTTTCCATGGTCAGTCAAAGCTCAGAGCAGTCAGAATTGCCTGGGAGCTTTTGCCTTGAGGAACTGCCATTGTGGGAGAACAAGGTGCAGCAGATTTCCTCCTTTTCAGTGCCAGAATAAAGAGAGGAGAGTAAAATGAAAGTACAGGGTGGCACCTGGGAGAAATACGGGTAAATAGCTCCAAATCCCTACATGATTATTATTTAAATCTATAATGTTTATTATTAAGCTGTTTATTATGATAATGTTCATTATTTAACGGTGCTGTGTGATGTCAGTCTTTGCTGCACGGAGTGACTTGGCACAACCAGGAGATTTCCTGAGTGACAGTTTGGGGTTCATCATCACCACCCTGATCCAGGAGTGTCTGCAGGGTGGGGGGAGAAGCAGCAAGTGTGAAATTAAAAAACAACAACAACAACAAAAACAAAACAAAACAAAAACCCAACAAAAAGCGTGCTATGAAACGCTGAAGCTGCTCACAAGTGGATTTCAAAGAGCTGTAATGGGCATGTCCTGATAGCCTTCATTATCCTCAATGTGATGAGACAAATTGGGGCTGTAATAAGGCTTTGAAATGCAATAACAACAAACTCTCCTGCTCGAGATGTTAATGGGCAGGCAGTGCTCTGCAGCCTCGATGACAAGGTGCTCATAAAGCTCCAGCAGCAGCTTGTCACAGGGAGTTTTCTTCCCTGGGTATTGCAGACTCATTGCTCCTGCATGGAAATGTTGATTTTCTTCATCTCCACGAATGATTTCGGGGCTGCAGCTTGGGGAAGGATGAGCTCTTTGCAGGAGTGGAGCTGGGCTGTGTGAGTTTGGTGGGCTGGTGATGCATAATTCAGTGTGACAGCAAAGGGAGGATGGATGGGCAGAGCTGGCATTGTCACAGTGTGCTGTGCCTGTCGCTGTCACACACAGCAGATGTCCCCACGCCGAATGGGACAGCAACTGCTTGTGTTTCCTTCATCAGGACTCGGTAGGATTGGAATAAAAGCTAAAACGGGCTCTGCTTCCTCAATCCCCCAAAATGTTTGCATTTCCTTCCCGTTCCTTGCCTTGCCATGAGCAAGGATATCCCGGGGATGTGGGACACCAGCCTGGCCTGTGAGCTCTGGGCAGTTTTTCTCCCCAAACACAACAGGAAAGGTCCCACAGTGTCACACAGACACCAAATGCATTTCTGTGTCTCCTGAAGCGTCAGTGAAGGAGTTTCCCATCAAACGAGGAACACTCACCATGCTGGAATTTCCAGAAGCCGAGGATGGTTTGGGATGGAAGGAACCCTAAAGCTGATCCTGTTCCTCCCTCTGCCACAGGCGGGGACATCTCCCAGTGTTCAGCTTAGTGGAATTCCGAGCTTGTCCAGCCTGGCCTTGCTCTTCTCTCTTTTTTCTTTTTTTTGCCCTCCTGCTCCTCCATCCATGCCTGAGGATGATGATTTCCTGATATTCCATTTTTGAGTCGTTGTGTTTTCCAGCCATACCTGATCTAACTGGGAAATGGAAGAGAGAACAATTATCAACACAATTTTTAGCACCTCCAGATCTTCCAGGGATATTCCCACAAAATGGCAATTTCTCAATGTCAGAAGAATTCTTAGAAATGAGAAAGAGTCTCTAACATTTTTAAGAACCAGGATGTTCCCAGCCCTGCGTGGGAAATGGGTTTGCTTTGCTCCAAGTTGCTGCTTTGGGGTTGTGAGAGAAGCTTTAAACATCCATGGGCTGAGAGCTGCAGCAATTATTGATTCTTCACTAATGAGTTTTAATGGGTTCTGAAAGATATTGGTAGACTTTTAACTAAGGTCTTTTCATGTTTGCCAGCTTTTTATTAGACCACAATAACTTTTTGGTAGATAATTCAGGGGGAGAGTATTTTTTTTAGTTAGTTAAGAACTTCCCCATACATCAAGCTGAGTTTATTTTTAATTATTTTTTTATCATGCAGACTTTAATTCTCTTTTAAACTTTATCTCTGTATAAAAAAGTCCATATTTTTAGTTGGGTTTTTTTGGGTGCGAATTCCCATTTGTGGATTTCTATATCAGTCAATGGGATGATCAGGACTTTCTGCATGTTCTTCGTTATTGATTTGAGGTTATATTTTTCTTCAGACAGCCCTGAAGCTATTTGATTTTCCTGCTGTATGTCTGTTGTCATGGTTGTTCTCCCAAATCACTGTTTTCTGAGTACAACACTTCACCAATAGAATTTAAGACAATATTTCGTTTGCTACCCCAAGTATGAAGAGCTTTACCTTAAAAACATTTCCAATTCAATGATTGTTCACGTGGAGGGTCAGAGAAGCAGAATGTGATGAGTCCAAAAGAAAAAATATGGAATTTTTGCACCCTATTCTTTGGCAAGAAACATCAGTAATGCTTGCAGTTGTTGCTGTACAATAAATCACTTTGGAAGGAACTTTACTGAGGAAATGGTGACCAATCCCAACAGGAAAAAGCAGAGATTCTCCGTGTAAATATTTGATTTGCTCCTTATTCCTCCAGCCTCATTTTCTGTGATTTATGGCTTCTGTTAATGTGATTTCTGAGCATTTAATGGAGGAGATTTTGTCACTCTGCTGTCCTGCACTGAGCAGTCCCTGATCACCTTTAACAGTGAATAAAGATTGAAAGTGTGCCCAGCCCAGCAGAACAGCCATTTCTCCATCAAACTGCTGCTGGAAGGGATTGGATTGTTTTATTCTGCTTTTTGCTCCAAGTGCAGCTGGAACAGAACTGAAAATCCGTCTTTGTAATGCAGTCAACACCCAATCCACCCACAGAGAGCAATCCTGGCGGCACAGCGATTGCCAAGGAGAACCTTGGCTGCTGAGGGAATCAACATTTCACAGCCTGGAATTGCTCTTGCCAGGGACAGCTGGAATTTCGGAGGTCAAACTGCTCCAAATCCTCATGTGATGTGATTCCTCAAAAGCATTTTCTGGAGCTCCTTTGTGTGGTCTGGAGAGAGTTTGGCTGGCTAGAACAGAGAATTCAGGGCTGGAGCCTTTGGAGGAGTCAACCTGGAGTCTCAAAAATGAAATTTCATGGATGAAGTCAGCTTAGTTCAGAGCTGGAGTTCTCATTTTATGGGAAAAGCTCTCTGGGAATCTCCTGTGAGATGTCTCTGTTGCACTCAGATTGCCAAGGATTCAAGGCAGCTTCTGAATAAAGAGCACCAATAAACCCAAATAAAATCAGGGATCTTGGAACATCTATAAAGATCCCAAGGAACAGAGCAAGTTTAATAACTTTGCTTCTGTCTGAAAACAGCAGCGTTTGCACAACTCTGTGGAATGAGGAACAAAACAAAGATGCATTGAGAAATTAATGCACCAAACTGATTTCCTTTCCAGCTCATCCATTCCAGGTGAGCTTGTCTGAAGCTTTTCCTGGTTTTAATTAAGACAGCTCTCCACGTTCTTGTATTGATTTGCATTCATCCCCAGGAAAGAGTGAAAAATAACCTTTGATTCTGCAGTAAATAGGAGTTTGTGCAGCCAGCACTAGGAACACAGGCAGGCTATGAGGTGAAGGCAGTTCTGGATTATTTTTTGGTTATTATTAGTGGGAGAAGCCAGGTTGGGTTTTCCAAGGGTGAGGAAACATCCCCTGCTGGTACCTTGGATTTTGGGGGTTTTTCTGCTGATCCCTTGGTGGGCAGAGCCACAGTGAGGAGTGGGAATGAACTCCAAAAAATTCCTTTATCAATGAACTGGCTTCTGGTAGAATCATTCTTCCATCCTGTAAAATTTCACTGAGACTTGGATTACAGAAATGGAGCTAAAGATGAGGATTTAAACTTTAATTTGACAGGTTGATTATCACTTAGCATTCCCCAGGACTCCTTTCAGTGATATATTCATGATATATTCTCAGAACCAACCCAAAAATTCATTGGTATTCTTTTCTGCTGGTACTGTTCTGAAAGAAGTTAAATTTTAGGTGTTATGGCAGTTTGGGTAGAGGGAAAAATTTTTTTTTAAAAAAGCCTACTTTATGTACTGCACTGAAAGCAATAACATTTGATTTGCAATAAAGTATATTGTGTGAAAGTTTCTGTATTATTGGATTCCAGCCCTCACATTAGTGACTATTCACCTCATCTTTAACACCCTATAGGGGAAAATCATTGCCAATTGCAGGATTTTGATTTGTGCTGCTCAGGCAGTCTGGCCATGTCTGCTTTGAGCACACAGGGGTTTTGTGCTGCCTGATGCTGATGTCCTCAGGAAAAATAACTTCTCTGGGAGAGAGGGGACTGAACTTTGGGTTAGAGGCTGGTTGTGAACGTGGTTTTTATAGATTTTCAGGACTCTGCAGTGTGGCTCAGCTCGTATCTTTAAAATCTGACTAGTAAGTGAATTTAATGTATTTAACACAAGTGTAGCAAGGAAAAAGAGGTATTGATTACTGGGATTCACAGGCTGCAGTCATAGAAATTCTACAGCTTCTCATCTCTCAGTCGCAGCATTCAATCTGTGCATGCAAAATTTAAATATTTCACATTTACTGCCATTTGCAATATTTTTGCAGCATATTTCAAATTCACCAGGCACAGAAGGTGTAAAGTTTGGGTGTTCTAATAAAACAATTGCATTTCCCCAAGGTAAGAGGTCCCTGCAAAACCCTTGGAGATTTTTCTCTACAAACTCCCACTAATCATCCAGCAAACAAATTAATTTCACAACAGTCCCACCACAGCTTCTTGCATGTAGCGTGGGGCGCCACTCCATTAATGGAGAACAAATCCTGAAAACATTCTAAAAGCAGCCAAGGAATAAGGGGATTGCTGTAAATTTAATTATTCTGAAAAGGCTGCGCTGTTTGTAATTAGCTAATTGCAGCCCGGACGTAATTAGGAAAAATGATAGGGGCTGAAAATGGTTATTGAAAATAAACAGAAAACAATCCCCCCAAAAAAACCTCCCAAAAAATACTTTGTGGAGAAATATTCCTGAACAAAATGTCAGCCAGCAGGGCAATCTGGCATTATTTACCCTTCCCACGGTGGCTGAGATAATTGCAGCTCATTTTCATACAAAAGCACGAAAAGTGCTTGAAATCAGTTTAATCGGCGAGAAACAATGTGTTCCTCATGGAGCAACAAAGCCTTTGGGGCAAGCAGCTTTTATTCCATCAAAAGCCTGCAAAGCAAAGAAAGGATTTTGATTAGCTGCCAGATGGGTGCAATGAAGAGCTCACCGTTGGCTCAGGTGTAAAAATAGAAGACGTTGAAAGGAAAAAAGTCTCCAGGATGTGCTGGAAAATCACAGTTTCTGGCTGAGGCTCTGTTTTCAGCCCAGTGGGATCACACAGAGAACAAAGCCGTAGTTTTGGGTGGAATCAGAGAGCATTTGAGGGAGAGACAGGAATGTTGGCAACCATGGTAGTGTTTGAGGAAGAAGCAAAGGATTTCTTCTATACTGATGGACTGATCCATGCGTTTAAAAAAAAAAAGGAAGATGTTTCACCAGGATTAACTTGTAATCACTCTGTGATTTTTGTCCTTTCTTCTTCCCTGTTTTTGAGCAGTTTAATTTCAAATGGAATTACCATAAACACAGATAACTGAAAGGACAGGTATTGCTGTTTTCACTGAGTTTGTTTTAAATTAATTTAAATTTGATCCATATTTTCCTCTTTAGCTATTCCTCTCTGAGAAGCTCAACTTAACAGAAAATGCTGCTCATTATTGATGAGGGATCTTTCCTTTTGCTGACAGACAGCTGGGGAGAATGTGCCACATTTCATGGGCTTTGAAAGATGAAATATGAAACAAGCGCTGCTTAATCCTTGAGCTTCCCACCTGCCCTCTGCTCAATCGCTGGATGTCAGCAAGTTAAAATATATAATATGAAATATAGAACACAATTTCGCAAATTTGTCAAAGCAGCCGTGTTGACTAATCAAAGGACGAATTCCTCCTCACACAAATCAAATCCTGAAGCCATAAAAAGTGCTGGAGGCCTTGGGAAGGGTTGTGGGGAAGAGGAATTTATTTGGTTCTTCTGCTCGGGGGACAAGCAAAGTGACTTCAGCAGGAGTTACCGGTGTGGATTTGATGCCTGGTATGGCATATTTAGATATTAATATTCACTATTAATTGAAAAGAAGAGCATCTGATTGAAAGCCTGCATTGGGAATAATGCAGATTATGGTGTTTGGTGGATCTTTAGAGTTTCAAACCCTGGAATTTGGCCAGTTTTGCTGTCCCTACGTGTGCACAGATGGCTGGAGCTGGGATTGTTGGAGGTGCAAATTGTCCTGCAGATTGAAACCTCCTTGAAATATCCTCTTCGATGGAAAAATAACACCTTAAGCAAAATTATTTTGGGGAGAAATGATGTGATTTTTCGAAGAGCTGACTCTCTGCTAATGGCACTTGGGGCTTAAAGGGAATATGACTTCTTGGAAAAGTCATAATGAAAACTTTTCCCTTTCCCACCTAACCAGAGTGTGAACCAAGCTGGAAATGTCAGCTCCTCATTCCCGAATAGAAAATATGTAAATTGGGGAATTTAACTGGTTTCATATTTTTTTACTGGCTCAGGTCTTAAACCTTTTAAGTGAAACTGAAGCAGGTTGATGGTGTTGCAGGAATCTGAAATGGAACTCATCGAGCTGACTGACTTAGGCATGAAATTGTGTCTCTTAAGGGTTCTAAACAAAACTTCAGGCTTGGAGAAAATTCTCCCGTGGGTTAGCACAAAGCAAGAGCAAGTTTTACCTATTTTAAGGCGTGGGGAAGGGATATTCTAGTTACTCCTCAGTGTTAAAACCCACCTAAAAATCAGATTTTGGGAAATGTGAATGAGGAAAGTGCTAAAATTGCAGAGGTCTGCCAAATGTAGGCTGCAGTTTCTGCTTGGTGATGTCTTTGTTTCCGATCTGTACAGAGAATCACTGCTGAAATCACTGCAAGAAAATATCTTGCTGATTTTCAGAATAGGATGGTAGAATATGTTCAAGATCATCTAATTCCAACTGAGAGTCTTTTATTGGCAATATTCAGGATCTCCTTTTCCATATTGATCAACAACCTCGTTTTTCAGTGTATTAAATGCAAAGGTTTTCCTGCAAAATTAAGCTTTTCTCCAAAGATTTCAATATTTTTCCTAGGCACTTCTGTACTCCTCAGTTGCCATTTTAAGGAACACCAGATGATGGAGTGGATTTGGTGATTATTTCGTCATCCTGCTCAAAGCAATGCCACCTTACATGGGCTGATAATAAATAAATAAGTGATACAAACCAGGAAAATTTTGGGGTTTCGTGAGCCCAAATTACCAATTTCCACTTTTCCAAGAGCAACTGAATGTGATCTCTGTGCACCTGACACGTGAAAATAACGAAAATAAAAAAAGAATATCCAGAAATGGTATGAAAAATCTCCTTTCTAGCCCAACGCTGCGCTCCTTTTACCTCGGAATGTTTTCAGAAGGTTTGAGTTCTGTTTGATATTTAGCCTCTGGATGAAACCTGACTGCAGTGGAATCAGGAGCACAACTTCAAATGCAGTTCAGATGCAAAGAGCTTCTCCACTGCTCTGAAAGCCTCTCTCTGCCCTGACAAAAGGAAGGATGTTGGACAGGGAAAGAGTTATTAATAAAATCTTTGTTCATGTTGAACACCACACTCTGCCAGCACTCTGCTAATTAACTAGCCACCACCTGGATATTTCTGGCTTGGGCAGAAGAGAAAGAAAAAATAACCTCCCAGTATTTTATGGCAACTTGGGATTGGTTTTAACTTTTCCTGATCTCAGTGTTTCTGGTAGGATTTCCAGGCTGCAGAAAGCCTGTCTTGATCCAAACTCTATTTTACATTTCTTCTCTGGAAAAACAGCAGAAATTTACTTCCTTTCCTTTCCTTTCCTTTCCTTTCCTTTCCTTTCCTTTCCTTTCCTTTCCTTTCCTTTCCTTTCCTTTCCTTTCCTTTCCT
>VZRM01015741.1:83228-114777 GCA_013397955.1 Grantiella picta
CCTCTCCTTTCTTTTCCTCCCTCCCTTCCCTGTGTTAATCTCACCTCTATATTTTGGGGTGGGGAACATCCTTTCCACTTGGTTGTATTTTCTAAATAGAAATCGTGAACCCAAATCCTGCCAGGAAGAGAGGTTCAAAGCAGGGCTTGGAACAGGAAAGAACAAAGCCATGGCTGAGTTGTAACACAAATAAATAGAGTTCAAAGTCTCAGGATGACTGTGGGGAGTTTTCATCTAAACCTGGGAAAAAATCACAACAACCCTTCAGGTCTGAGAGTCTGAGGATGCTGTTTTGAAAATCAAATCCCAGTGCTCTGGAGAGAATTCCCAGCACTGGAAGGTGCTTTGTTGCCCAAGGAAAATCCATGATTTTCCTATTCTGGGTTGAGATTTATCAAATATTGGGTTTTCAGCCTGGAAAGATTTGAGCAGGTGGAACAAAAGATTGGATATCCTGGAGTAAAGGTGGGCTGGGAGGAGAAGGGGATGAGTTAAACTCTAAAAATGGCACTGGCAGGGAAAAATAGAATTTGGGGGTGAAAGGGAGCAGGACTCTCGATTTGTGTCTGAATTCCAACTTTCTCACTGTCCTGCCAGACATGCAGTGATGGCATTAAAAAAAAAATCTGAATTATTCCTCCTTTCCTTCCTGCCTGCAGAGCCAATTGTTTACATCAACTTTAAGTCAAAAAATCCCCAAAATCCCAAAATTCCCAGGCTCAAACCCTGCAGTCGCTGCACCTTTGAGGAGATCAGACATCCTGCACGCCTTGAAGTGTTTGCAGCCAATGCAGCATTGAAATCTTCAAGCCAATTAGGTGTAATTATTGAGTGAAAGGTGACACTTTGCTTCCACAATGTAGATTTAAATTGGGGTTTAAATTAGAAAGTGACACCTACTAACTGTCAGTCAGTGAGCTGTTTATCTGGAGACTGTCGGCGTGAGATAAAAAAAATAGAAAATATGTATTTATGTAGCCTTTGCACTGAGAAGGCTGAAGAGGTTTCTGCATTTTGTACAGAGAGAGAAAATACACAGAGAGCACATTAATTCATGAAAAATACACAGAGAGCACATGAATTAATGAAAAATGAAACAGCAGATTTGCTCTCCAGAAAGGGTCTGGTTCTCTTAATGGGTATTGATAAAAAAAATTCTATTTATTCTACTCTATTAACTACCAAAATGGAATTCTTAGGCTAATATTAAAAACCAAAAAAAACCAACAGAATAACGTGCAGGAAAAACAGGAAACAGGTTTTCTGGAATTGAATTGTGTTTCATAAAGATTAATTGTAATTTCAAGAGGTGCCACCTCTGTGTTGCACCCTTTGGGTTCTGCTGAGGCTGCCTGAGCCTCCCCTTTGCAAATTCCATCACATTTTTTTCCAAAACTCCAAAACTGAATTTCTGTCAAAGCAATTCAGGCTCTCCTGTGATAATCACATAATTGGGGCTACAGCAAACTGTCAGCAGTTGCTAAATTAATTTGGGAAACAATTTTAATTAACGAATGGATGAGAGGAAAAATCCCAATCTGACTACAGGTATTGCGAAAGGAAGAAACCGAGTTACATTGGTTGGATAAATTATTCAGTGGGAATCACTTTCTCAGCACTCCAAGCATCACCCTGGGGTGAAATCAACTGTAAAACTTCCAAGAGGAGTTGCAGCATCTTCCTTTGATTTCTAATAAAAAGTTTTAATATGACTGTAAGTACCTTGGATAGCTCCTTGGAGTTATTCCAGTTTCAATGCGGTGTGGGAGAGGAATTGAGGATTATGGAATGGTGAGGAATGATGAGTTTGGGAATCAAATCCTCGATTCTTCTGGCTTTTTACCACTGGATTTGCCGAGGAACCTGGGCAGATCTTAGTGCTTAAAGTTTCTTTTAAAACTCAGAGCGGCTGGAATGCAAAAGAAACGGAAAATATTTCTGAAATTCATCAAAAATGCTTACCTGGACTTCTTAAGGAGGTGTGAAAAACCAGGAAATATTTATGGGCTCCTTATCCAGAGCCAATCCTTAAAGTTTACCGCAGTGAAAAGTTAAAGTTTTTCCAGAGGAGTGGATTGAGGGTGGAAATTCTTGTGATTCCCTCAGTCAGCAGCAAATGTCACATCTGGGAGAAGTGCAGAGTTGGTATTCCAGATGTCTATTTTTTTCCCTCATAAATGTGGTGTTTTCCTTCAAAACCTCCCACATTTCCACTTCCCAGATTTTTCTTTCATCCGCTCAGTTCAATACTGAAATTCGGGGAAAAGTGGACATTTTAAATCATGGACGAAAATTGGGTTTTTAGACCTTTGCAGGCTGCAAGAACTGGGGAAGTTTTCAAACCCACTCAGCAATCAGCTGGTAAATTTATATCAGATGGGAGCTCTGAAATCCTGAAAATCAGTGCAGTTAGAAACCTTCAGTGTTGGTCTAAAAGTCTGATTTTTTCACTCCTTCATGGATTATTTTTTTAAACAACTTGACTTTAGGAAATAAAGTTTTGATGTTTTCACTGCAGAGAAAGAAGCAGCAGCTCCCTGAAACTTGAAAAGTGTTGATGCCAGTTCAATTTTAAATTTTGCACTGTCAAATCTGTACAAATCCAAAATTTCACGCTTTTTAGGCAATTATTTGGGCAGCATCAGGCATATTGGGATGAAAGGAATGGAGAGTATTAGTCACAAATTTGGGGATCTGAAAGCCCAGGCTTATTTTGTTGCCTAATAATCAATTTACCAGATTATAATAACAAATAACAGATTTTTGTTTTGGTGTCTTCTGTCATAAAAACTCCTATGACAGTGCCCAGAAACAGATTTTAAATTTCCTTTGAAAAAGAATAAATATATATATATTTCAAGGCAGCCGGTGCAGAAGTTGAGCCTGCTCCTTCCACTGAAGAAATGATTATTAATATAAAGAATGTTCATTTTCATCTTTGAAAACCTTGAAGACCTGGAGAAGGCAGGTTTTTTTCACACATATAATAAGTTTGTCATGAAAAAAATCAGAATATTTTCAGAGGATAAATTCATTCTGCTGCAAAGCAATTACCTGTTGGGGAAAGGAAAGCGGTTTGAAGGAGAAATGATCACCTATCAAAAATTGATCAGCTTTGCCAGGCTGGGAGAGAATTAGCTGGGGAAGATAGAGAGCAGGAAGAGAAGAGAAGAGAAGAGAAGAGAAGCACAGAGGAGAGATGAATATCAACATATTCCATCCTTATCCCCATCCCTGCTCTGCAGCCACTCTCCCTAATGGATCAATTCAGTGACAGTCCTTTGCCTCCTCTTTGGGGCTAAATTGGGGAATAATTTGGCTGCAGACATCCTGTGTGTGCTTTCTGTGCCCTGCTGTGCTGTGGGAAATCCCTCAAACCTCTCGAGGTTGTTGTGGGCGTTTTTTGCTTTTATTTCTCAACTTTACCCATCTTAAAACACTTGGTAGCAAATGTTGGATTTGATTGAGTTCCTCGGAAAGTTCTGCTTAGCTCAGTTCGTTTCTTCCAGGCTTGTCATGTAAACTTTGCCACTAAACAAAGCCTCAGCTTGCAGTCCTCGGCTAATTTATGGTGCAGAAATGTCTCATTCTGAAAAAGGCACATTTTTCTCTGAAATACATGATTTGCACCACACGCTCTTCTGATTTCTCTCCTCGGTGCTTATATTTGTCAGGTGATTTTTATTGTTTGTTTGGGTTTTTTAATATCCAGTAAATCAAACTTTGCCTTGCCTTGGGGGGTAAAGGTCGAGAGCCTGCCAGGAAGTGTGATATGGGGAAAAAAAATGGATTTTTGGGGGGGTTTTTGGGAGAAGAGTCTGTTGGCTGGTGGGGTCAAGGCTTGGCAGCTCTTCTGAGAGGGGCAGGAGAGGGAAGAGATTCAATCATTGAATATTTGGGTGGTTTTAGGCATTTTAGCTGCTCTGCTGATAAGATTAAAAAATTACTGTGGGCAATCAGCTGGTTTAAGTATTGGGACTTCGGCTGAGCACCTCCTCAGCTCCTCTGTGAATAACTCACAAATTCCACTTTTTAATATCTTGGATTTCAAAGCCTTCCTAAAGTCTGAGCAAGGTCCTGTGAATGGTCACCGCAGAAATTCACAGAAATTACCCAGAGGGATGAAGTATTTTACAATTGAAAGCAAAAGAATGTCAAAGAATGGGCAAAATTCCATCCTCCAAATGAACGAATTTAATTGAACTGAGCTGTGGTAATTATTACCATGAAGTCAATTGCTTGTGGGAGATATTCCATGGCACAGAGCTGAAGTGATTTCCATCCTTGCAGTTATTCCTCCATGGGAATTTGTAAATTTGGTGCTCTCAGCACGGGTGAGGCACAAAGAGAGATTTACAGTGGTGCCAAATGGGAAAAAAGGACATTTCCACTGATGAAACCAGAGCTGCACACGGGCTGATCTTGTCCAACTGAACACCCATTTCTGCTGCCCTGTGCACTGAGATTAAAATGGGACAAACCTGTGCTTCAACAAGTGGAAAATATACCAACTAAGAGACAGATAATTTAGCCCAGAGGAGCAGCATGAACCAGAGCGAGCCTTTCTCTGTTGAAATTCAAGTTCTTTAAAGAGTAGGGCAGGATTCCCCAGGGTTAATGGGGAATTCTTGGCAAATCCTTGTGCAGCCAGTATTGTCCAGGAAGGTTTCCAACCTAACTTTTTTAGGCCAAGTCTGCTGCACACAATAATTTCAGAGCTATTTTTCAAGGCAGACTTGCTGTATGTTCTTTGTCGTTTGCATTCCTGTTTGGCTGCAAGGATACCTAAGCCTCCTGTTTTAAACCTGCTGTTGAAGCCTCAGGGATGATCCAGTGCCTTCATGTTTACTCCTGATGCAGATTTCAAGGGCTGATTTAGCATTTCAAACCGATAAATAATCTCCCAAAGGCTGTTAACAGAGCTCTTGTTACACTTCTGGTTGTGGTTAACACTCGATTCGAGTTAATCCTTTAACCTTATTTAGTGTTGTTTTATTTTCCTCTGCCCACTGCATGGAATATGTTCCAAACATCAGCTATTTTGTATGACTTTTAATAGTTTTAGTGAGCAAACTGTTAATCTTTTCATGCTATTCACGTGGCTGGCTCTCAGCACAAATAAAACCCTTTCCCCACCCAGGAGAAAACATGCCAACATTCCGCACAACTCCTATTTCTGTAATAAATGCAGAGAGTTGAGCTCATGAATATTCGCCGGTGCCTCACTTTCACCCAGAATATTGTCACGCTGAATGTCTGTATCATCAGGGTGTGCAGTGAACAATGGCAAACATATGTTCTTTGTAGCTCTCAGAACAATTTGCTGAAGTGAGAACACCTGGCATGGCTGGAAATAGGAGGCAAAGGAATGATTTCCTTTTGTTATTTGCGTTTCTGAAATTTAAAGTCACATCCCGGCTCTAGTCATGCTTTTAACTCCGGGAAAATACATGTTAAAAAAAAAATGTTTGAAAGATTTACTATTTAATTAATGAAAATATATTCATTTCCACTTGTGGAATACACTTTGCATTCCTCAAAGAACTTTGTGGGTTTGCACTCAGAAATGAACACAAAAGCAATATCTTGCATCTGCAATATTTTGCTGCTTGCCAGATCTTTTTAATTGCCCTTCATATTGCCTCAGTCACAGGTGAAGTGAGGATAAAATGGGATATTGGGAAGGAATTGTTCCCTGGGAGGGTGGGGAGGGTTGGGATGGAATTCCCAGGGAAGCTGTCGATCCCTGGCAGTGTCCAAGGCCAGGCTGGACAGGGCTTGGAGCACCAAGGGACAGTGGGAATGTCCCCTCAGTCCAACCCATCACCACGTGGACGATTCCCCTGGTTCTCCTTCCCCTGGCAAAGCTGCTCCAGCTGCAGAGCTCTTGGGTTTGACCAAACCCTCCCTGGCCAGGAAACCTTTCATCCTTGGAGCAGCTGAGAATTCCAGCAGAAAACGACGGCAGAAGTTCTTTGCTGTCCGTGGTGGAACCAGCAGGGTTCCTCTGGCTCCTCCCGAGCTCCAGCCAGGAAAACAATGTATTTATCTGTTCTGCACTGCCAGCTGGGCTCTTGGCACACCTGCCAGCAGTTCTGGTCAGCCCAGGAGGTCAGGGATGCTTGAACCTTCCATGGGCAGAGCAACAAACTCTTCCACATTGAATTGAAACTGGAATAGTGACTCCACTTTCTGGTAAAATCCAGACAATTCCAATCTTCTGGTAAAGAGCCAGAAGGATCAAGGATTTGATTCCCAAACTCCTCATTCTCCACCATTCCATAACCCTCGATTCCTCTTCCACATTGCACTGAAACTGGAATAGTGATTCCAGAGTGCAGCAAACCCCATAAAACTGATCAAATACAGATTGCCAGCCTGCTCTCTGCTTTTACAGCCAGGCAGTGGATTTTGGTTTTCCTTGACACAAAATCACCTGAAATCTGCTGTTGATTTTGTTAAGGAGAAAAGTGCTGCCTGTAAAACACACTGTAGATTTCCTCAAGCTATTTCTGCCTCCTAACCTCGGGAAAGTGTTTTCAGGAGGTGAAAAATGCATTGGGAGCTCGTGGTGAAAAGCTTTCTTACCTTTTCCTTGGGTTTGGTTTGGCTTGGGGAGGAGGAACAGAGCAAACTGCAGAAAATATTCTGTTTCTATAGGTACAGCATGATGAATAGATCTGTGGGGTTATTCCTGTGTGAAAGAGAGAGAAGAACACACAAAATGGGCTGTAAGCAATTCGTTTTTCTGTGCATAATTACAGAGTTTAGCCTAAACTGCTCCTCTGGGTTCTCCCGATTCTCCTGTGTGTGTTTAGTGCTGATTCTGGGCTAGATTTGGGTTCAAGAATAGTTTTCTTGCAAAAATTCCTTGGTTTCCCATTTTTCTCTTCATAAATGTCCTTGTCTCGTAGATACTGGTGTGCTGACATGGCAGTGCCTGTGTTTGATTCATTAATTTCTGTTTTAATTCCTGTTTTCATCATACATTTATTAATTTATGATTTTATCGAGATGATACCATGCAATGAAGGATGTTGATACTTTACCTTCAGGTTCATAAGATTCAGAAATTTTATTCTCAGCCTACAGAATTAAAGTTTTCAGACACCCACTGATAAAATTACAAGAAACCCTTATTTTTTCCAAAGGGAAAACACCACAAGTTTCTGTTTCTCTTCCCACCCTGCTCTCATCCATTCCATGGTTTATTCCACCATTTCCTTGCTGCTTCCAACAGGAATACTCTGAAGGATTTTAGGTATTCCAACTTGCCTGTGAGCTTTGCCAAATTGCTGATTTGAATGGGAAATTTCCTCTCCGTTTTAATGCTGTTGGCACCAGTGAAATTAAATTAAATTTTGCTTCACTGGATTTTTATTAAGGACAAGTTTTGCTCCTGAGCATTGCTGAAGAAGCAGCGACATCAGAAAGGCTTCAAAGATGAGCAGACAGACTAAAGAGAAAAAACCAGATTCTGAGGAGTTCAATCAAACGATCAGAAAGATAAGAACAGGCAGGGAAGCAATTAGTAATAATTACAGCATTATTTAATTATCAATTTCTGTCAATGAATATCATCATCTGCCTCGTATCGTTAATTAAAACTTGATTTTGATGTTCTGCTCTGCAGTCTCACACACATGTAATTAGCCAGCCTAGGGAAATGATCATCATTTGCTTCATCTCAGAAGGAGTTGCATTGTTTTCTGTCTGAATATTTAAACTGTATTTTTTCAAGAACTGGAATTTGTTAAATATTTCTTTTCTCTCTTCTCTCTCTCTTCATCTGCCCATGGTGGAGAAGCCACCAGCACCTCAGAACTCACCTCAGTGTGACATCTCACCCACAAAAAATCCAATTTTTTTACTCTTTTCTGCCTTTAATGCCCAAATCCCTCACTCTTTTCTCTGTGGTGCAGACAAGGAAGGAACTGAGTGAAAATGCAAATGTTTTTCTAATGAAACTTCTCTTTTCTCTCGGAGTGGGTGAAGTGAGAGACAATGAGATTCAAACAAATCTTTTCTCTTTCATTGTTCCCAAAGCCCTGCGAGTGTTTATCATTTCAGAAAAAAGAGAAGTTTCAGGAGCAGAGTGATTCCTTTGCCAAAATGACATTTCATTGTTAAAAGGAACAGCAGCAAAGCTTGCTGGGGGAAGGTTTCACCATCTGTTTGATATAATGGAGAGTATTATTTTCTTTAGCTGCTGAGGAATGCAACGAGAAACGTTTGCAGAGTAGTGATGAGACCAAAATTCTTAGGAGATTATAGGGTGGTGTGTATATATATACACACACATATATATATATATATTTAAAACATATATGTATATATAGAAAATACACTTTTTTTTTTTTAACAAAGAGTGTTCCCAGAATTTCTCTTTCCATTTCCCATCTCCATCCATCTCCCAATCCCACACTCGTGGCTCCAATGTCAACTCCTCTCTATTAACATCTAAGGAAAATGGCAAAGGAGGTCAAGAAGGAAATCAGAGCTGGGAGAGTAGAGTTGGATTATTGCAAACACTCGAGGCTTCCTCAGAAGTGGTGAAAGCACACGAAAATTCCATCATTTTAACTTTCTCTGTCTCAGCGTGGACTGTGCTTTCATTGCCAGCCTTTTAGTCTAATGGCATTACCAGGCTGAGGAAATATTTGAAACATTTATGACACTGAGGTTGCCTGAATGTGTTGCTTTTATGTAATTAAGGGCTCTGTTTGACATGGATTAATGCTCATGGAAATATGGAATATTGGATGTTTTGGTAAATATTTCCTTGCTCATTCTCCGTGCTATTTTATGCAGTTTTTAATGAAACCATGAAAAATGCTTACTTCTGAAGCTTTAAACCATTTTAATGGTTCTGAAGCTGAACCATTAAAAATGCTGCTTCTGAAATGGCAGCTTTTGAGGTCTTAATTTTCCCATGAAGTATGGCTGGCCTTCATTAGAATTCAGGATTTTAAGGCTCTTGGATATAATCCCTCTATATCATTTACATGGAGCTTAAAGCTCATAAACAAAACCTTTCCTCTGTGGTGTCTCTGAGGACACTGAGCTTTGTTTGGCTGAGTTCTTTCCCTTTTTTATTTGGAATATTTCTGCAGAGCACGGGGGATGTGCTGAGGCAGAGCTGCAGAATGAGTGATTTCAATTCCGTGCTGCAAATATGCAGAAAAATCAGAGAGGAATTGCAGAAGGAACAATGAAGATTCCACAGACTGGGAGCGGTTTTATCCCGGACTTTCATGGAGGTGATTTGGGATTGGAAGAGTGATCAGTGCAAGGTTTCCACCTAAAGAGATCTATTTTGATGTGTAGGGATTGAAAATGTTTCCTCAACAGGAAATTTTTGTTATCGTGAGATTCCTCTTTGAAAATTTGATTAATTCCATGAGAACCTCCTGCAATTTTGAAATGAAACAGCAAAACACGTCATTTAGAAGCCAGAATGAAACATCCCCCAAATATTCATTTCCCTGTCAAAATGATTTTCTGTGCTCAGAGAACTGAGTGCTTTTGATTGCTCTGAGCTTGTGTTCTCTAAATATTTATCATTGCTGTTCATATAATTTCCAATGATTACTCAGCCCATCATTTCCTCCAACCAAATCCTTTGGAATTCAGGATTGCCTTGAGGACACTTCTGGATCAGTGTATTTTGGCAGAATAGAAAAGAACATTTTAGCAGGAAGTTTTACACATTGAAAGATGCATTTATTTACAGCTGACCAGAGGAGTTTGGGGTGATGGAAATTCATGGGTGAATGACAGAAACCCCACAGAAAATGCCACTGCTGTGGGAAATAACATTGATTTTCCTCCCTCTGATGCCTCGCCGATAACTCACAGACACAACCAAATGTCATGTTCACATGGCTGGGGTGACAGGATGACTACACTGCTGCACTTGAGGGGACTTGGGGTCTATTTATGGCTCAGGAACAAATGGGGGTTCATGGTTTTCCTTCCTGACCTAAAAAACACAAAGCAAAATTCAAAACTAGGGAAGAATTTGCTGCTGGAAATGATCCTAATGCATCACCTTAGGAATGGCTCTTAAATAGATAGAAAATCATTCTAATATACCAAGTGACTTTCATCTTTCTCTTGAAGGATTGATTGAAATGAATTTTCTACGATTTTTCTTTATGAGCTCATAAACTTTTTTGAGTTCAGGTTGTGATCTTCATTTTTTATTTTAAAACTGATGAAGGAGCCACTTTGAAATGTGGAAGCCTGATGGTTCCTGGCTTTGTAGAAAAGTCAAGTTCTCATGGTAGGAAATCTGCTGGAAAAGGAAGGAAAAAAGCAAACCTGAAATTGAGCTCGCATGAGTTATTCAGAGCAGCAAAACCAGCAGCGGTTTTTGGGATTGGTCTCTCATTTTGGAGGGTGGAGAATTGGAACCTTTCATTGACAGCAGAGGAGGAGAGGAGGAGAGATAGAATTTAGTGATGCTTGCAGAGTACAACCAATATATTATCAATAAAATACTCAACTTATTTTTTATTTTTTCCTTTTGTTTTCCTGAAGTGAGAACATTTTGAGATGGAGTGATTGGACTATTCTGATTTATTTTTATGTATGTCCTGTCCATGAAAGGTTTGGTTTCTGCAGCTCTGCCTTTCCTCCTTCCCTAGCTCAGTTCAAATCAATTTGCCAGTGGTGTTTTGGGGGGAGATGGAGCTCCATGGTTTTATTTCCTATTAGAAAGATCAAGTTTTGCAGATGAAGTGTGAACATACCTCGAGGAAGGAAACCAAATCAATGGGAGATGACTGCAGTTACTCACAAACAGTGGAATCCAATCTATTGTGAGGCTACAGCAATTATTTTGCTGCTGCTCCACCACCACCAAAGGGTGCAAAAAACCTTTTTCTCTCTCTTGCAGGGCAGGAACTCTGGGTGTTTCCACTCATCTTTATTTAGCAACGATTTGCAGGAAAATGTCTTTGGGTAGGAAGAAATCAATATCAGCAAACAGAATGTTGGAGAGTTCAGCTCTCCTCTGAAGCTCAGCAGTGTTTGCTCTCCTGGGATGAACCTCGAGGTCTTCACCAGGCAGAGCCTCTTTGATTCCAGAGCTGTTTGCTGGAATTAAGATGTAATGAAGAAACTTGGGATCTGGCAGTGGGTTTCAGCTCACCAGGCTGGAAGGACATTTACACAAGCACAGAGTTCATAAAAAGGACCATTGCACTAAAGTCAATTTTAGATAGGGAAGGCCTTTTGATAGGAAATTCAATTTTTATTCTTTTTTTTTCAGGAAATAAAACGGCAGAACCACTGAAGTTATAATACAAATTAACTGAGATAACTTCCAGGCTATAAACTGATGTGCAGCTCTGCAAACAGAACGAGAGGAAGGATATTTTTACATGGGAAGAGTTATCTATCTTTTGGGATATTGCTGGTTTTCCCAGCAATATTGGCCACCTGAACAGGATGTGCACGTGGATAACAACAGAAACACAGTGGGATCAACCTCAAATCCAGGTGAGAAGGATCTCCAATGTGGTTGATATTATAGCTTGATGTTTATGAAATGATAAATACAAAAAATGAGTTGTCTATGGCTGTGCTCCCCTTTGGAAGGAGGAAAGGAGCCCAGCTGGGAAGGTTGAGCTGAGCTGTGCAGAAAGGAAGGTGCTGTGCATCCTGTGCAGCCTGTGAGGGCAGCAAACTGGGCTGAAATTCAGCTCCATCATTGCTTTGGTTTTTTAGATTATTTCTTTTCATGATCTTGATAACCCCAGAAAAGAATGAGCACCTTCCCCACCTTGCTTTTTGGGGGAACTTCTCTAAAACCATCGTTGTTTTTCCTGTGTTGCTTCGCTGGCTTTCAAACCCCTTCCACTTGGAGAATCCTTGCATGGTTACCTAAAAGATTTTGACTATTTTTCATCCCTAATTTATTCTTGGAAAACTTTGTTTTGATCCATATTGCAACCGTACCATGGCCCAGCACCTCTGTAATTGACTGCACACTTTGTCACCCAGGTGACACAGCTGGAAGGAACCTGAGGAGCTCTTTGCTGCAGGATGAGGGAGAGAGATCAGAGCTGGGGTGAAGTCAGGGAGTTCAAATCCAGCAGTTCTCCCGTCCATTTCTGCAGGAAGCACAGGAAATGGAAATGAGCTGTGAAGCCAAGTGCTAAAATGCATCTGTTCTGGCTCTGTGAGAAGTTACATCCCAGCCCTGGCTGGGTTCAGCACTCACTGCCCCTCCATTTATCATTCAGCCAGAGTGGTTCTTATTTCATCCTTGATGAAAGCGCTGGAATCATTGATTTAATTGGCAGCAGCAATGAGAATTTGGTTCACTACCTCTGCTGCTCGCTGGGAGTTATTGAGGAGAAGTCTCTCTGCTGCCTTTCCTGCACCAATTGAGTTCTGCTTTCCCAAACTGCTGCCTCCCCAAAGGCAGAGCATCACCAAGGAATTCGTGGATCGGATCTCCCTCGGCTCTGCTCACGGTTGTTTTCCACATTTGTGCCTGTCTGGCTATTTTCAGAAGAACATTGTTGATTGCTGAAGCAATCGAGTGCAGACAGTGATTTTGTGATTCATTCAGTGCTGGGATACAAATACCATGTTTGAGTTTTCAGCTCCTTTTATAGCTCTGAACACCCACTCAGCTGCCTGCCTCACATCTCTGCTCTGCCCTCCAATTCTCTGTTTATTGGCTCTTTGGGCTGAAACAGAAAAACCCCAAAGGAGAAAATATTTTGCTCCAAGGAGGAGATGTTTTGCTCCAAGGAGGTATTTCAGGAAGGGAGACTGATGGCTCTGTTTGTACAGAAATCTCTTCCTTTCTCCTCAGTTGATTTTATAAATCCCTGCCCACCCCGAGCCAGGCTGTTTCTCACTCTCCTCCTCAGCAGCTCCACTTTGGCAGCTCTGTTTTGCCTTCCCAATTTGTTTAGGCCGAGATTTAGGACAGGCAGGGACTGGCGCTGCTATAAATCCTGATTTCATCGGGGTGAAGAGGCTGGCCGAGCATCCCTGCTCTGCTCCCATCTCCCTGCAGCCTCCCTGGCTCTCCAGAGGCAAAAGGAGCATGGAATGCTCAGGCCCTACACAAAAATAAGATTTAAGGGGGAAGTTGTCCCTGTGAGGTCTCATTAGAGGCATTTCCAGGGCTGAATTACTGCGGAGGGTGGAAAGAGAATCTTTCCCATAACTTCCCCACTCCAAAATGGATCATTGCAGAGTGGATCTGCCTTCCTTCCCATCACAGCAGCAGCAGCAGGGTGAGATTAGCTAATTGGTACATGATGCAGTTTGTCACCTCGCTTTGTTCCGCTGTCGCTGTTTCTCACCATCAATAGAAAACCATCCCAACGCTGGGCCATAAACTGTCGCCAATTAACTGATGAGAAATGACACCTGTGGAGATGTGCAGTGCAGATTCCTCCTCATCTATCTGAATACAGGATGTTTTCTCCGCTAGTGTTCCTTCTCAGACAAGCTAAATTTGAGGGATGGACTGAAATGTTCCAAAAATAAATAAAACGGCAAGGCTGGCGCTCTCACCGAGCAGATAGATGGGTTTGTGTTGCTTGGATCGCAGGAGGGGTGGGGAAGATAAATGCTGCCCATCCTATCATCTGGAAAAATAATGTGACTGCATGGCAGGAAAGAGCTCTGACAGCATGAAAACATCTAAAAGTGAAATGAAACTTGGTGTTTCCTTGAACTTTTTTCAAAATGAGGATTTTAAAAGTGGTTTTTCTCTTTTCATAGTTAATGGAGGCTGTTTTCGTATTTCATTATATATTTCATTATATAGATAGAAATTTCATATTTCTATGAAATTATTTGTATCTATTTATAACTTATTGATACAAAAATAGTGAGTAACTGTGAGTAACTGATTAGTTCAACTTAATGTTTACCTGACCAGAGCATGTATTTGGGGGTGGAATAGTTTGAATTTTATTTCAATCAAGGCACATCAGAGAAAAAAGGGAACAGAAGAAACTAAGAGAGTGAAAAGGAGATGTGGAAATTCAACTTTCTTCCTCCATCTGGACAAAGATTCCTCTTGGACAAAGATTCCTCTCCAAATTCAAGTTAAAATTGACCTAAGCTCTGAAAAAAATTTTTCTCCTGCCTCTTTTTCTATTTACAAATTAAACCTCCTGAAGAGAATCCCATTTATCTGCAACTAAAATACCATCTGCTCGTGTGTGAACAGAACTGCAGTCGTGTGGAGCTGGGGTTAAAATGCTCCATTTAATGATCGAAAAAGAAAAGAGCAATTTGCATTTGCAACTGGCGAATTTCAGCAGAGCTCGGTGTTTGATTTGATGCCATTTCCTGCAAGGTCAAAATGTGGGTTTCTCCAAAATTCAGAGTAATTTGGAGGAAAATCGTTGAGATGCTGCATTGATGGAGTACAACAAAATTGTTATAAAATCCTGGGAAGTTTCCTGTAATTTCCTATTTTTGTGTCCTTGATCAGCACCTGCCTACCTTGCCACAGAACTCAGTTTTGATTATCCAAACTCGTTTTGTGAAATCAAATTCCAGCTTGGTTTTTCCAAAAAATTTTTCTGGTTTTCATTTCATTAGGAAAAAGTCTGCTACATGTGACCCAATATTGCAGTTGGGCTGAATTGATCAGAATCCTTTTCCTTGTTCTGTTCCACGAGAAATGTCATTTCTATTTTTCCCAGCCTGGCTTCTCACAGACAGACAGAACGCTGGGACGACAAATAATTTCTTTATGGGAGGATAAACAGAAAAGTTGCTTCTGTGCTGAACAGATGTTCTTGGTTCAGACTGGAACCAAAATTGCCCTGAAATGGAGCATTTCCTTTTATTCCTCTGTGTGAAAGTTTCTTTAGAGTTTTGATGTATTTTCCAGCCATCTCTTCTTCAGGCTCCTCAGACCTTTTCCTTTATTTCCATGGCCATGGAACTCTGTAACTCTTTTGTTCCCTCAGCGTTTGGCCAAGAGACTCACCTTGCTCCATGCTGAGATTTGTTCCACTTCGAGGCCATTTTTCCAACTGAAAAAAGGAGGATTCCTTTGTCAAGCTGCAGTATTTTTAGGTGCTTTCTCCTCCAGCTTTATCCACTGAAGTCCTCTAAGATTTCTCCATCCCTTCAGCCCATGCCAGCTCAGGTGGAAGATCAGAGCTTCTCCCGAACCACTGAAAAATGGATTTTCTCAATTAAAAAACCTTTCACTCATCTCAGCCACCCCAGAGCTCCCCAAGGAGCAAGCTGGCAGATCAAAACCACTCTCAATAAGGTGTTTTTTCCTTAATTCATTATTTGAGTTCCATTTTGGGAGAAATTCTTGCAATGGAAGTCTGAGGCTCGGGGAGAATGCAGAGCCACAGCTCCAGGATCAACTTCATTATCATCATCAGCATCATCATCAGAGCTCCTGTCCTGCACCAGAGGAACCTCTGGGGTTCATTTCCTGCCCTAAAGAGAGTCAACAGATCACAATTCAGATATATTCAACCAGATTTACACCCAATATTGGACAGAAATGCACTTTTGGACCTCTTTTATTCGTTCTCAGACCTTCTTTCTCGACTCCATGCAACCACACTCTGGGGCTTTGTTGTTGAATTTTTTGGGTTTGTTTTTTTTAACTGTGTTGGTGAATTCTCTGGAGTTTTGCCAGCGGACATGGGAATATTTGTCCAGATTTCTCAGATGTTTGAATTCAAGGCATAAAGTGGCAGAAATTGCAACCTATTCATTTTTAAAGGCAAAAATAAATTTTATGTTGAGGTCAAAGAGGAAGGATAGGAAGGTTGGTGGCAGATGTGTTTATAAGAGATAATTTCTTAGAATATCAAAAATCATTAGTTTTATGCAATTTTTTCTGTGTTTTACTTTCTTTATCCCATCTGTATTTCATTTTCAAGCACTATCCCTCAAATTTCTATGCCTCAGTTCATGGCAAGCCTGCTTTGCCCAACTTCAAAGAGAACTATTTAAAGACACCAAGTATTGGAGAAGAAGATATTGTCTGGGAAAAGAATGGGAAATAAAGAAATCCCTCTGAGTTTCTTTCTTTTTGCTGGCACCACTCCTTGCTGATTCCAAAAACCCACGTATTTTAAGCCTTTTGCTGCTGTCTTCCCCATTTTTGTGGAGAATTTCAGCTCTCGGGGCTTTTTTCCTCCTTTCCTTATTTTTTTCCTGGTGTGTTCTGTTTCCCTGGGGAATTACTGAGATCCTGCACATCCTTTTTGGGGGGGGATTTCAGCTCCAGCTGAGCAGAAATTGGGATCCTCTTTCCAAAGGATTCCTGTGCTCCTTTGTGAATTCCTGCAGAAGGTGGATTGTGCAATTTATCTTTAGTAAGAATCCGGATTTATCTCTGAGCAATAGGGAGCCCTTGATCTCCTCCTGGATCACACTTGTTTAATTAAGATCAATACTCACATTTAATTCAGGCTCAGAACTTTCCCTGAGTTTGGTCCCTGAAAGGAATTTTTGATGTTAATTTTCTGGATTTTCCTTCTAGGACAGTACAGCTTAGTTGCACCTGAGGAAAAATCATTATTTTCTCAATTTTTGCTCTGTCTTTGTGAATTTAATAATATAGAGCCACTCTAAACATGAAAAGTCTTCATATTTTGGCTTTGTGAGAACTCACTGAAGTTCCCATCTATGCCAAATGAAGTTGAAATTTGGTCGAAACAGCAAAAAAATTGCCTCCTTTTGGAAGGATGTTCAATCTTTGGGAGAGATTTAGCACTAAAGGAGCTCACACTAAACAGGGCTAAAATTCTCCACAGGTAAAAGCTGCATCTCTCAAAAATCAACTTTACACTGAATTTGCAGCCGAGACTTCTTTCATTCAGGGTCAATCCTATCTTTTGCTGGGTTTGCAGAAGAATAAAATAATGCAAATCAAATGCTGGCTCCTTTTCCTATCACCTTCCCCAGCTTTCCGGCTCCTCTATAAACGCCAATCTCTATTTTGCTGGGAATTGAATGGCTTCAGAAATCTTTTACACCATGCCCGGGTATTTGGGCATAAATACTTTTTGGATATTTTCTCCTGCCAGCTGCAGCATCAATGATCAAACTGTAATTGGCTGTGATCTTCTGCTCCCAGGAATTGTGTTTTCCTCGGCTGGAGGAAATAAATAAATAAAACTTCTGGACTCAGACTTCAGTTCAGCCTGTCTGGCTGAAAAATAGGGAAAAGTGGAGGAGGCAGGACGTGCTCAGAAGGAGGAATATTGGCTTTGGAGAGAAATTCTTAATTCTTTCAATTTGTGTTAAAGCCTCAGTCCTTGCTGGTGTATTCTGGCATTGGTTTTAGATGAGGTGGATGATTTTTTTTTCTCCCAGATGGTGGAATATGATTGGAAATTTTCCATGATCTTTCCTGCTACACTGAAATGAAGCACTGGGAGGGGCTGCCATTTGGATCTCCTGTAATTGTAATTAAACCACATTACAGTGACCAAACCACGCTCTTCCAGCCATGGCTGACTTCGGAGCAAAATCCCTTTAAAAATCCAACTTCTGAAATATTCCTGGAAAGGGAAACTCTGTTTTTATTACCAGCTCAAATGGGTGAAAGTAGATCCCATCAACCTTTGATTTTCTT
The DNA here is from genome assembly GCA_013397955.1 of Grantiella picta. NCBI lineage: Eukaryota > Metazoa > Chordata > Aves > Passeriformes > Meliphagidae > Grantiella > Grantiella picta. Next base: position 100,834 of record VZRM01015741.1, read on the forward strand.
TAATAATACATTAAATTTGGGAATCAGCAGGTAATTGGTTCTTACAGAGAAGGCTCTGAGCGTTTTTGTTCCAATCCCCATCTACAGACCTGAACTGAGTACCTGTAAATAGTCGCCAGCTCATTCAGAAAAATTCAATATAAAATGAGATAATACATAAACAGATCTGAATCCATATGCATATCGATTTTTCTGCAGCAGAACCAAGCTAGTTTTGATCTTGGGAGGTTGTTTTCAGGTAAGAAACGTTTTTTTCTAGGACTGATGTTGGCCCAGATTGTGTATCTGGTATCCAATTCTGCAAGCACAGGAGCAGATGACACTGAAATCAATGGATGCACTCACACAAGTGGAATTGCTGGATCGTATCCCTAATTAATGAACATGGTGTTTAGTAAATGAGGATGGAACAGAAAATTGCTGTTCTGTCAGGGAGTTGTGTAATTAGTGTTGTGATTTTCATTTTGATGCTTTGTTCAGCTCCTCCCTCTGCTAAGGAGAGAATTCTGAGCTCAACCACCCATCCTGTACTCCTGCTGTCTGCAGCAGGGATGGACAAACCCATCAGCTGCTGGTGAGCTCTGGTTGCACCTTCATTTACTGACAGAGCCCTCAGCAGTGAATCCTGTGCAGGTAAAGCAGGAAAATGTTCCTCACCAGCATCTCCTCATCAGCATTTCCTGATCAGCATTTCATCACCAGCATCTCCTCATCAGCATTTCATCACCAGCATTTCCTGATCAGCATTTCCTGATCAGCATTTCCTCACCAGCATCTCCTCACCAGTGTTTCCTCACCAGCATTTCCTGATCAGCATTTCCTCACCAGCGTCTCCTCACCAGCATTTCCTCATCAGTATTTCCCCACAAGCATTTCCTCCCCAGCGTCTCCTGATCAGCATCTCCTCACCAGCATCTCCCACGCCGTGCAAACAGAACAGGAGCAGCGCCTCAGCCGTGCCCATTTAAGAGATCAGTGTTGCACAACCATCCCTAATTACCTCCTAATCTCGTTGAGCTCGTTCCTAGCCTGGCTATATCCAGGGTCTGCCAGCCTGGAACACAAACTGCTGTTCTGCTGAGCACTCAGACCTTCTCTCCTCGGTGGTTAATAGACAAAACATATAAAAAACTCGTGACTCGTTGTCTATTTTGAGTTTAACCTCTTGAGTAAACTTTGTCTGCCCTAAATATACCTCAAAGGCCTTCAATAAATCCAGCTGCCCTCTATTCTCCTAACTTTGTCCAACCTCTGTTTTAGATCAGTTTGTTTCAGGCATCACTGGGGCTGAAGATCAGTCCTAAAGAGCTCTGCTCATGGGATGGGGATGTCCTGCCCCTCTCAAATCTTACCCATTCCATTCTAATTGTTCAAATAGCACAGGATTTTGCCAGATTATTGCATAGTCAAGGTACAAATTCATAGTGGAAAGCATAAAAATGTCCAATCCTATCAAGAGGCCTGACAAATTATATAGGATTTCACCGAGTTCGAAGGAACTAATGTGATGGAAATAGTAAATGATAAACCTAAAGTATCGTGTTTGAATGAAGTGGATCAGAATTGCAGAGGATTCCACTTGCAATGCACTCAGCAATGCAGAGCGTAGACACTATAAACAGCATTAAAGGAATACAAATTGTATTTACCCAAATGCCACAAATCTTACAAGGCAAGTGTGGAATATGCTGGGTTTGCACAAGGATTGAAATTAATAGGCATGACCTTTTCCTGCCTCACCTTTCATCCTCACAAATTCAGCATGTTTGCAGAACAGGCTCAGCGGGATTTGTTTGGGTTTTTTTGCATCAAACACAACAAAACTTATGAGCTTTTTTGTAAGTCAAATAATCTCTTAAATAGCAGATATTGTAACAAGCTGCATCTGAGTCGTGGCAATATTGGGTTAGCGCCAAGATTTATTTACAAACAAGCACCCAGCCTTGGATTAGTCTGATTTTATTCATGGGTAATAGTGACTGCAGAGCCAAAACAGGTAAAGTTTAGCCCGTTGGAATAGGTGGTGTTGATTATTTTGTTTTGACAATGCACCCAGCAAGGGATCCCTGGGAAGTGGTTGGTTTTTCCAGCATATTTGGTCAAACAGGCACAGATACAATGATAAGGAATTTTACATCCCATCAGGCACTCATTTAATTCCGAATTTGAGCTGCAGCAGCAGCGCTAAGGAGAATTATCTGTTCCTTCGAAGACCATTTCCTCCCTCCTGGCAAGCAGCTGCAAACCAATGTTCTTATTGTCAGCGATTTGCAGCTTCTGTAATCTTTTCATGTTTCAGGTTATCCATTTGTGCTTCTAATACTTTCAGGAATAGCAGGAATTTCTGTGCCTGTGTGCTGTGAGCACTCCAGCTGAGCAGGATGGATTGGGGAGCACATCTTCCACTTGAACCTTTTGCTATCGCTGAGCACTGCTTGTCTGATAGCACTAAAAGGGAAAATCAACTGTGCTAAACCGAATTTCTATTTTTTTTTTTTTTGTATAGCTTTTCAAGTGTCGTGGGAGTTTCCTGAGCACTTGTTGTCCTTAGAAAAAAATGAAAATAAACAACGTTTTTTCCACCTCTGTCAACAAAAAGAAATCTGCAGCCGCATTTTTCACATTTTCTCTCTCAAGGCACTGATTTCTGGCAAAGTGCTAAGGGTAGGGGGGACAGGATAAAATTCATCTCCTCCATCCAAATTATATTAAAATACAAAATCTGCAGATTTTTTTTCGAGCTTGGGGTGTGGTGGGCCAAGAAAAGCCATCAGGAAATCCATTCCAGTGGGATAGCGGCAGCCTGGAGCTGTGTGATGCTCTGTGCTGCCAATTCTCTCTTCGGCAGCAGAAAAAATTTGAGAGGGAGAGCCTGGGGTCTTGAGGGGGTTGGTGAGAGAGAAATCAGCTTTAAAAGCTACAAGAAACTCTTTGCTTCAGGGTGAAGATCGTTTTCTGGTAAAGAACTTGTGACCTTTTCGTATACTCTGAATTAAGTTTGGTGCCTGTTATTGGTGGCATAAATCCCTCCCTAGGGATCCTGTTGTGCCTCAGGATTAGAATATTGCAGAGGTGTGACTTGTGAGATACTTCAGAGGAAGAAACTTCCTTACCAACATCATTTTGTTGTATTGAGCCAAACCACAGGTATTTGGGAACGTTCAAGCTGTGCAGCTGCTATGAGGATCAGTTTCCTTGTAAAAATAGAGCTTTGATGTGTGGAGGGAGGAAAGGGGAAATAAATTGTCCCACTAACCAGCCATAAATTAATCTTGGAGCTTTGAACTTCACGGGAAAAACCTGCTCTGACTTCAGCAGCAAATGAATCAAACCTCGGACAAGGTGTCAGTGGCCAGAGGAGCTTTTTCCTGACTTGTCATCCATAATGAGTTTATCAAAGACTAAAAGGAAACTTAAAATATTTGCCACTCCGAGTGTGAACTTGGTAAAAATTTCCCACACGGACTTTCATTAATTGCCCAATTTTCAAGCCAGCCTTGCAGCAGTTCTTGTATTAATGACTGTGACAGTGGCCTTTGGTTGCCTAATTACCTTATTTTGAATACTTCTTTCAACTCCTTGTCCCCAGAGGCTCCTGTGAGGATTCAGAGAGGCCAGGAGTGCAGGTTAATGAGAGGTTGCAGGAACCTTTCAGCACTTTGTGGAAGCCTGACAGAGCTCCTGGCCCAGGAGAGATCTCTGCTAAATTTAGGTGATGCTAAACTGCAACCAAAGGCAGCGAAAATAAACGATTTCTGAGCTTTTCAGAGCAGATCCAAAGGTAATGTGGATGATATGGTGTCCTGGAGTGATGTTATGATAATCCATTATCCCCTATCGTTAGTTTATATGCCCAAAAAAAAAAGTGGTCCTGTCACTTTAACTACGTTCAGCTGCACAGAGAAACGCGGGTTGTTTTGAAAAACTTTTTCCCCAAGCCTGGCGCGGGGGAGGATTCTTCNTGCAGGGCACTTTGCGTAGTGTTGTTAAATAAATAGTTTTTTCTTCACTTCCATCTAAGAAATTCTGTTGTGGGTAGGGGAAAGGGTGTCACAGCCCTTCGCTCTCAGAAGAGAGAGAGTTTTATCATTAATCCAGGACAATATTGGTGACATTTTGATGTGTTGAGGTGGTTTTTCCCCCTCGGATTATTTATTTTTTAAACCTGTGGCATCGCTGCAAAATTGCATCTGATGTTTGAATGCTGTTATGAAGGGTGCCAAAAATAATTTTGCGAGAGTTGGGAAACACCAGCATAAAAATGCCAACGCAATTTCACTTTGGTCTTTCTCCCTCTCACAGAAAAAAAAAAAGTCACAACTATTTATAAACTCTGTGTTATCTATTTCACAGGGACTATGCCTTTCTCAGTGCCTGGGTTGAGGTGATGTTTGAATCTCTAGGCTTTGCAGCAAAAAAAAAAAATCATTTTCCATTGGATCTGCTGTTGCATTGAAGTTCTCAAGTGCAAGAAGGGGGTGGTAGAAGGAAAAGGAAAGAGGTGTCCATGAGGAGTGCTGCTCTTTCCCTCCTGGTTTGGAGATCAAAGTGATCACTGAAATAGGGAGAATTCCAGGGTTATTTGTGCAAAGAGCTTCGCCTTGGCCCAGTGGGTTTTTCTGTGTGGATGCAGCGATTCAGATCAGCTGAACACCCGACCTGGAAAGCCAGAAAGGGAAATAAACTCAGAGTAGGTTAGATCAGAAAGCAATTCTGAGATTTGCTCCATTCCACTTCTTGGAGAAGCCAAGTGAGAGCAGCAGCAGCAGCACCTGAGCTCAGCTAGGTGGGAAAAACATTGCAGGGAAATTGATTTGCCGTCAGCTGAGCGCGAAAAGCCATGATTGACTGGCATGGATTTACAGCAGATAAACTCCCTGGTAGATCCTAAAATGGATTTCTGCTTCATTTCCTTCATCCTGGTCCATGTTTCACAACAAGACCAAAACAGCTGGGATTTATCCCTGATCCAGCTGAGCTTCCCCTTCAATTTCTTTATCAAATATTGAAATGGCAGATATTCCTTCTGCCGTTTCAATAATGAAGGCTAATAATGATAACGAGGTCACCAGCAGAGTGTGACCTGATTATTCATTTCCAGGCCTGACTGAGAAGCTTTGCCTTCAGCCCTGGCAGAGCCAAGCCCAGCTCTGCCAGCACCCAAATTTGGGTTCTGGACATACCGTGGCACTTCCATCAGCACTGAATAACAATGCTCCTTGAGCAGGAGGGAGGAACAGCCTCAGGGCTCAGGAGCCCCAGCCACGAGCTGAGACTGATGTAAATCTTATCATAAAAAATGGAATAGAAGCCCAGCCTGGGCTTGGCTTATTTATGACTGTGTTCCTTCAAATTTATAAATGATGACCAGCTGAAGTGCGACCTGCCTTCCCTCTCCAACCATTTCCTCTCTATGTTGCGTTACCTTGGGTTTTAAGCATCCCTTTAATCAATTTATAAATGAAATATAATATTTTTCTTTTCTTTAAACTTGTGCTGTCCTAGTCTTGAGAAGAACTTCGTTGGTTACTTTGAAAATCAAATGCATTTTACAGGCAAAGAAAAGAGCAATTTTAGCAAGCCCAGATTCTTATGGAAGAGCAGCAGAAAAAACCTGATTTTTTGTCTGTATTACTAGATTTGAATTTGTAGCCAGTGTTGTCTATTCCCTGAGATATTCTGGTGGTCTGGAGCTGAATCCATTAGTTAATTATCAATCCATCAGTCCATTATCAATCAACCCAAACCACTGCATTTCAAGGAGTGTCAGCACCACTGCCTTCCCCCCATTGTCTCTATAACTCCACCTGCTCTCCTTGCTCTCATCTCAGCTCCTTCCCGAGGAGCAAACACCACATTTTCCCTGTCCCTTCTCCCCTGTCCCTCTTTCCCAGCTGCGTCATCCATCCCTTGCTCCCAGGCTATCCTGGATGCCTGCTGCCCATTTTCTGGATTTTTGGGAATTATCTGCCTCCCCTCATTGGTATTCCTGCAGCATCTCCCTTATCCCAGAATCTTGTTTGCTTTCCTCCCTGAGCCTCATCACGAGCAGGGATTTTGCTCTGGGATCACTCAGAGATCTCCTGCCTGGTCAGAATTCACAGCACTGCCATGGAATGTGGAATTGTTGGCTTTGAACTCGATGTTTACAGCACGGATCTGCTGCAGATCTCTTGGAATTTCAGCTGCTGAAAGGTGAAGGATTCATCATCTCCTATTTTTCCCCCCTTCGCAGCAGCTTTCCCAGTCTACTAATAATGGACAAAGTGGGGAAAACTTGACCAAAAAATCAATCTGTCAGCAAAAATGATGCTGGTTTGGGGGCAGGGAGGGATTTCTTGTCATTTAATCTTTAAAAACAGGTTGGCAACTCTTGTTAGCAACTTTATTCAAGCCTTCCAAAGGTTTTTATGTGTCTGGTTTCCTTGGCTTCTCGCTGGAAAATTGTCAGGAATTTATTCCAGAGGTTGGCATCCCTTTGGGGAAATTCCACTCTTAAGCTGAAGAACTGCTCCTCTGCTGCCTTCTGTGCTGGATGGCAACTATAAAAAACGGGTCCCCAAATGTCTACCTTGCTCATAGGAGCCAAAATTCAAATCCATAATTCACGGACACTTTCTTTTTAGAATTCATTAAGCAAACAAACCTACGCTGATTGCAGTAAATCTCCTGCATTCAGTGCCGCCTGCAATGTTCCTTGAATCAAACCAGTCCCAATGCCTTTATTTTATATAAGGAAATTAAAGTCAAATAAAGCACCTGAGTGTGGAGAAGGACCTGGCTGGGTCAAGAACAGCTGTAGTGGCAAAGCAGCAGTGACAGACAGCTTGGCTGGGAGTTCCCAGGATGTTCAGAGCATCAATCACTCTCTCCAGCAGACAGCTGACAGGAAGGGTTAGGAATTCTTTGCTGATATCTTCCCACGTGAAAAAAAAGGCCTTTAAACCTGAAAGGGGGAATTGCCAAGTGGATAGCGAGGGTAACGAACTGAGGAGACGGAAATGAACTCGATTTTGGGAAGAAAATTCTGTTTGAACTCTGTCAGGGGCAGAAGGAATTAGCAATCCAGAGCACCTTCAAACTGCCAGAGGGCAGGGTTAGATGGGATTTTGGGAAAAAATTCCTCCCTGTGAGGGTGGGGAGGGGCTGGGATGGAATTACCAGGGAAGCTGTGGCTGTCCCTGCATCCCTGGAATGCCCAAGGCCAGGCTCGATGTGGCTCAGAGCACCCTGAGACAGCAGTCCCTAAGGGTGATGAAATATCTTTCAAGTCCTTTCCAACCCAAAATCTTCCATGATTTTGAGACATTTCTGCCTCAGGATGGTTTGTGCTCCACACCTTTGTCTGCAGGCTCAGCTCAGCTCACGAAGAGAGCTTTGCAGGTAAATCAGACATTGCAGAAGAGAGGAGGCAAACTGAGCATCTTCTCCATTGTTAAATTATTGATGTGCTCAGCATTTACAGATCTCATGCATGGATATCTGTAAATATCAGACAGAGGCTGAGAACAAATGAGTATAAATAACCAGCAGGTCTTACTTGCAAATACTGATGTGTGTTGAACAAGCACAGTGGGAATTCAGGGTGAAAATGGGGCACTGAATTGCCAATCAGCTCACATGTTTTACTGCTGCCACGAGTTTCTAAAAGAGCTTCTCTTTTCTCTTCTCTTCTCTTCTCTTCTCTTCTCTTCTCTTCTCTTCTCTTCTCTTCTCTTCTCTTCTCTTCTCTTCTCTTCTCTTCTCTTCTCTTCTCTTCTCTTCTCTTCGTTCATTTTAAAGAGTTTTTCTGACTTTTACGAGGCTCTTTCTATTAAGCAGATCAGCTGACTGAAAATTCTGCTTTTATGAACTCGAGCAGATCTGTCTGGACAGTTCTGTTTTATTGTGGATAACCAAAGGAAATGGGTTAATTCAAACCCACACATCGGGTTGGATTCAGTGTATCTGCCAGGAAAAGCAAAAATCAGAGTATTCTCACAGCCATTTGTGCCTCGTGAGACCACAGAAACTGTATTGGCAGGAACCAACTAGTCAGACTATTCCTTTTTCTCCTGGAGCTGCGGAGTCTAAATCTTTATTACTTTTGAACAAAGCCAGTGTTTTATTTTGATTGCCGACTTGTCAGGTTTTAATAGCATAATCTATGTAGCAGAAAGTATGAAACTGTGGAAATAGAGTCTTTTATCTGCTTTCATATTCTAATTCCTGTGAGTATTTTTGTAATATCTACAATCCAGGAGGTTTCAGAAATACATTTATGTGCATGGCGTTTTCAGAGCTGTGAATGCTCACTTTGAAAGGGCCTGAGAGGCATTTCAAACCCGAAATCTGTCATTTTCCTGTGGATTGTCCTTTTCCCTGGCATTGCAGTTTATCAGGAAACCTCTGGGGCTGCAGCACATCCATGATCCCAAACTGTACCTCCTCCTCTCCTGCCCCTCAGCAGGTCAAGAGATGCTCAGGAAAGCTGGAAATGCTGTGTGCTGACAGCTGGGAAAGGTCACCAAGTTAATTCCAATTATTTCCAGGGCATCACAACACCAGGGGTAGGAATTAGCAGATCCCAAATGGATCCAGGATGAAGCAAACCCCAGGAGGTGTCAGAGCTGACCACAGGGAGGTCAGAGCTGTCACTGCTGCTCAGAGGAGCTGCATGGTGGTTGACCACAAAATGTGGTATTTAGGGTGACAAACCCCCGGGGGTTTCACAGCCCTGCGAAATGAGCGTACATCTGATCCATTAAAACCTCAGCTTCTTCATGAAAATTTATCTGAGAACTTCTCTGTGTTCCCAGCTCAGTGGGGAGAGAGGAACATCAAACACCTCCGGTGTCTCTGAGTTGTAAAGGATTAAATGCCTGTGGTTGTTCTCTCCTTGGAACACTCATGATTCTGCTTGATCTGCTCAGACTCACTCCGAGGGTTTGATCATTGCAAACTTTTTAAAATGAGATGTTTGTGTCGTGGTGGAATTTAACAGGCTTGAAACCATGAAACACTTAGAAAAGGTTCATTCAGACTCTAAGCAAGGTTCAGAAATTTTGTTCTGATCATTAGCATTTTTCTACTGGTAATTAGTTAGGTTTTGAATGCAAAAAGGGAAAAGAATGCCAGAAAAAATAAAAGGAGTTTTCTACTGTCAGTGAATGGGATCTCAGACGGAGATTAATGGGATCTGGATGGAGATTATTGGGATCTGGGATGGAGTTTATTGGGATCTGGATGGAGATCAATGGGATCTCTCCCCCGAAGGGCAGGAAGCACTCAGGGCTCTGCTGCTGCCCAAGCTGTGGTGATGAATGGCAGAACATTCCCCACTCTGCTCCTGTCCTGCACTGAAATGCAAGTCAGCCCCATTTTGGGGTTAAATCTAAATGACCTTTCCTCTTGACCCCATTCTCACTGCCCAGCAGTCCCCTTTCACTGTTCTCCTGCTATTTCTATCGCTGAAAACCCTTTCACTCCTGAATACCCTTTGGCAAAGCCGAACTCAGCTTGGCTCCTGAGCAGATTTCTACTCCTCTCAGAGCTCTTTTTTCAGCCCATTAGGTTGGAGTTTTTCCCTGTCGTTCCCCCAGGCTGGGCTGCACATTCCAGGTGCATTTGACACCTTTGGATGAACATATTTAAACCTGGGCTGTGTTTCCGTTCCCGAGCCTGTCGCTCCGAGCTGATTACACCAACCAGCTCTCTCTCTTCTCAGACTGAGCTCCTTCAGATTAAAAATGTTACATTTTTAGCTGTTCTTCTCTTTAAATGGTGCTGGTGATTGACAAGTCTAGTTTCCCAGGACCATCCCTCCATCAAAATCCGCTTTATAAATGGATTTGCAGCAATCCAAAACCACTCTGCACCATCCTGGCCTCCTCTTCCTCCCCGTGACAGCTGCTGATGGCTCTAAATAGCAAGGCAATTTCTGGTCCTGTTTTCTTCTGACAAAATAATTATCTAAATCACTAAGCATATCCAGCTTTAATTTAGGAGATTTCTCCGTATTCCCAATCCTGCCAAAACAGAGCTTTCCCCACCATCCTGCCCTGTGTGTGCTCATTTTTTTGTGTTCTTTTGTCAGAGTTTATGCACAATTGATGGTCCAGCACTTGGTTCCTCTCTCTCTGGACTGAGCATGGGGAATCCTTGTGGTTTCTAGGGAATTGGAGGAGCTGGAAGTGGAACCATCTATTCCACAGTTCTCTGTATCCAGATCTTGTAGAAATCTAGTGGAAATAGAGTAGAAGGAGGAATATTCAGGAGGAATTTCTCCATGGAAAGGGTGGTCAGGCCTTGGCAGGGGCTGCTCAGAGAGGTTTGGAATCTCTATCCCTGGAGGTGTCCAAGGAATTCCTGGATGTGGCACTCAGAGCTCTGGGCTGGGGACAAGGTGGGGATTTGACACAGCTTGGACTTGATAGGCTTTTCCCACTAAATGATCCTGTGATTCCATGACTGAATGGCAGATTATACACAATGGCTCCGCTGGAATTTCTCCCTTCCCCACGGAATAAAAGTGGCTGTGCAATTCCTGCTGTGAGCAGGTCGCTTCTGCGGCAAAAGAATAAAAATAAAACCTCCCTGATTTCCCAGTTCCACCGAAGGGAACAAACTCACACCACGTCCTTTCACACTCCCCGCAATCCTGATTTCATCTGATGTGCGTTTGATTCCTCCCAGTGAATATCCAAAGGTCAGGAAGCATTCTGGCTGGTGCCTGTGCAGTGCTGGGAGATGCTTGCCTGTCACATCAAGCTGACATCTCGATGGGTAGCAGATGTCTGAGATCATCCTGGTCCACATGGGATCATTCCTGTGCCAGGCCAAATCACCCCGACGTGAAGGGGATGGGAAACACAGACAGGGAGGGGAAATTCCCTCAACAACCTCCTGCCTTGGTTAGGACTCACTGAAGTGAGTTATTTCAACCGGAGATTCAGCCAGACTTGCAATCCCGAGGAAAAAAAATCCATTGTTTGATTTCAGCACCTTCTGCTGGACCTTTATCCTGCCAGGTTTTTGGCAGGCAGCCACCAGGGCTGGAGAGTCTGCAAAGAAATGTAAAACCCAGCAAGAGGTAAACTCCAAACCAGGCTGCACAGGGAGGTAAAGGCATGACCCCAAAACCAGACATCCGTGTGATCCTGCAGGGTGTTCTGCTGGGAATCCTGGATAAACGGCACAGCAAAATCCCCCCTTGGGCTCTGCCCTGGAACTCTTCACAGACTCGAGGAATCGTGAAGGGGTTTAAGATAAGACAGGAGAGCTCTGCTAAAACGTGAGACAAAAAGTGAGTTCTTTACAGCCAAGCGAATGAAAATCCACCTGGAAAGCTGGAATTTTGTTTAGGATCATCTATCCGAGAGGGAAACAATGCAGAGCAGATTTTTGCAGGGTCTTTTGGTGGGAGGATTTCCAGCCTTCCCTGCTCCAATCTCACCTCCAGCTCCTGCACTGCCCAGGGAATCATTCCCTGAGTTGAGGAAATGCTCCTTGGAAGGGCTGCAGGGAATCCCTCTGAGCACCTCTGGGGCTGACAGGGATCTTTTTATCACCAGAAAACTGAAATTCCTCCCTCTGCCCAATTTCAGCCTCCACTCCCAGCAGAGCAACCACTGCTTTGCCTGTCCTAACCACAAACTCTGCATGTGCAGAGAAGGAAAACCTTGAGTAGAAGGTATCAATCAGTTTCTCTGCCTTTCTTTCCCTTTCATCCCCATCAGCTGGATTTTCCTGCAGCTGTCGTGAAAACAGAATGGAGCACAAGGCAGACAGTGATCAGAGGTAAATGGTTTCTTCCCCATCTTTTATGGGTTTTTCTGCTGGCAGGAAAACAAACTCGGAGTTTTACAGAGTCCTGCAGGTTATTCCACGTGGTGAAAGGGGAGCTGCAAACACAAGCTGTTCTCAGCCGAGAACAACAAAGAACAAGCAGATGGTTTCTTTTACCGTCATGTGAAACTTTGCTTGAACACCAGTGTCTGTCTTCTCCTCTCCAGCTGGCAATTCCCACGGGGGAACAGTCAGATTTGATCCTTGCAGGAGCCTCATCAGCCCCTCTGCTCCAAAAAGGAACATTATCCTTATTATCCTTCCAGAGAGAGGAACAAACAACGCCAAGTGCTTCACAACAAAGCTGCTGAAAATATTTTTTTCCCTTGATTGTCCATTTGAAAATGTGTCCAGAGGTAATGGGAAGAGAAAAGAGACAGGATGAGGATGGGAGGAAATAAATAACTGTGGCTGCAGATGCACCAGGGGCAGAATTTTGTGACTTTTGCACATCAGTGAGGAGAGCTATTCCTGCCATCCTGAGCTCTCTGTCACCAGGTGTGAAACCAAATCGAGTTGAGGAGGAAAATCTCTGTTCTCTGTGTGTTCAGGCTGTGCTGACCAGAAATAGAGGCATTTTCAGAGCTGGAATGAAAGGCTGTGGTAGCAAAAACAAAAACACTCTCAGCAAGAGAGAATTGCAAGAACATTAAATCAGGGAAAGTCTGGTTTTGGAAATCAGTTTGTCTGGACCAAAGTTTTTTGAGAATTAAATATTCCTAATTCTTTTAATTTGCCCCAACCACTGGGTTTTTCTGAAGGACATAAGGAACAAAAGGCAGCATCCTAATGAGTTGCCCTTCTTCCCAAATATCAGATGGAAACCTAATCTAGAACAGCTGCTAATCCAGGTTAAGATTAAAACTGCACTGAGCTCCCAATTCTGCCTTTTTGGACACCAAAAATCCAAATGACAGCAATCCCTGCCCACCAGGCTGTTGGCTTTCCCAGCAAACACCTCTCTGCATTTCTCACTGGAGTTGTTCCTTCGTGGTTTGAATTTTCCTTTCTGTTTCTTCACCTCCAAACCATTCCTTTTACACACAGAACTGAACCATCACCCGGCAGTCTTAAATTCACTTTTAATCTTTCTTTCTGAGCTGTTAAAATCCACTGTTTGCACTAATTTAAGGGCCAATAAAAATTCCTCTCTGCAAACCATTTCAGGGAGTTCCAACCACTGCTTACACTTTATCCTCTGGATGTTTAATCTATACTATTTTAAAGAGAATATTTTTTAAAAAGAAGTGGCACTGGTATAATAATATCACTTCTTAATCAAATATTAATGCTTTGCTAAATGTTTATTATGTTGTTAAATTAAATTATTTCTGTGCATGAGCAGAACAGAGGACTCCTGTTCTACAAAGAAAATGGCATTACATCAAATATTTGACCATTCAGCAACAGGTTTTTTTGTTCTCTCTTCCCTTCTAGTTTCCTAAAATTGAAAGAAAAACCACAGGAAAAAGAAATAGAGAGAAAAATTAACTTCCAACTTAACTGTTGGTCTAACACATTTCTAAGGATAATATCTTATGCATAATTTGCTTTGTGTTGTAAATTTAAAAAGAAATACATAAATACAAGAGGTGGGGAGGAGATTTTTGTGTCAAGAATAATGAATATTGTGTCATTAAATAACTAAAATTTAAAGAAACCCATCCCTTGTGATACCAATAAGATCCCTAAGGCACTAATCCCTGCTTTGCAAAGACCTGATGGCAGAAAGCTTTTCTTTTCTAAAGGAGTTTTGTTTCGAATTCTGATTTCCACACATCGCCCAGCCTGAGATTTATCATTAAAATTGGGAGAGGAGGGCAGGAAAGCCCTGTAAAATATAGAAAATTATTAATATAAAAAAGTATTATGATAGAAAATATTACTATAAAAATATTACTATAGGAAAAATTACTATAGAAACTATTAATGTGGGAAAATATTAATATAGAAAAATATACGAAATAATAAATACTCGTAATATGAAAGAATTAAAATACATACTAAAATACTAATTGCAGAACACTGAGATCCCCCAGATTAGCTGCATTTAAATATAGTGCAATACAGACAACACATGCAATAATTTCAATAAAAAATAATTTTTCAATAATAAAA
>VZRM01015741.1:114806-139135 GCA_013397955.1 Grantiella picta
ATAATAAAAAATAATTTAAAAATAATTTAAAAATAATTTAAAAATAATTTTAAAATAATTAAAAATAATAAAAAAATCAGAGGTTCCCTTTATTTGAAGCACCTCCCTGGCTGGATATTCCACCCAACGCCTCGGTGGTGTGATCTGATCCTGTCACATCACATCTCCAGAAATCCCTGCAGTGTTTGGGGTGAAACCATCAGCTCTGGATGGTTTAATAATAATCCTCTGCTGCAGGCACAGAGCTTTGTGACGACTGCAGCTCAGAATGGCTAATTCCAGTGATGATCCCTGCACTGCCAGGTGATGGCTGCTATGTTAATTTTGATTTTTCGGTGTTTTCACTGCTTTATGACTCTGCCACGAGGGCTTTGGAGCTGCCTGGATTCAGGGAAGCTCAAGGAAGTTTGAGCAGCAATTACAATGAATTGCTTGCTGAAATTGTTGAGATTATTGTACTGAAAATCCTCTTTTTCTGTACAAAACAACTCTGAAAATAATAAACAGAGACAGAACAGAAACCAGAGAATGAGCAAAACAGCAAAGGAAAAACAACTTAGGTTTATTTCTATCTCTCATCACTCATATTTTCTTTCATTTGGAGTCCTGATTGCTCTGCAAATTCAATCCACTTACCAACTGCTTTATCAAAATTGCCTTTAGAAGCACAACTCACAGAGAGCTGTTCAAATCAAGGTGTTGGGAGGTTGTTATTCCCCTTGCCCACAGCAGTGAAAATAACCCAGGAGAATTCTGGCTTGGATGGAGAGCAGGAAATGCCAGCAGCAGATGGAGGTGCTGCCCAGGGGGCTTGAGGGTTTCCCAAATTCTGCAGCAGCAAACAGCAAAGTCATGGTAGAGCTGGGGAGGAAATCCCTTTTTGGAGAATTATTAGGATTATTAGCAAAGCTGCCTTCTCTCAGAGGCACCACTGGCCATGCCTGACACCTGCCAGCAGATTTGCTTTGTTTCCTGAGCTGCTTTTGAGATTGGGAATGTCCTTTCCTGATTTCTGGGTTTCCATGCCCTTTCTGCCATGCCCTGGTTGTATCCTCCCAGCAATCTCTCTGAAAAGCAGAGAGGTTAAGAAAACATTTGAATTTTCTTTTCGTGCACAGTGCTGTGTGTGTCCTTGGACCATGGAATGGCTTGAGCTGGAAGGGAATTTCAGGATCATCCATCCCACCCTGCCATGCAGGAGCACCTTCCACTATCCCAGGCTGCTCCACAGAAAAACCTGAATAAACCTGAAATAATACTAGTAATGATATTATTTTAGCAGAACAAACCATGCTGTTAGAAAGCTTTGGAAGGTTTTTTCCTTTAATATTATGCAATTTTGCTGTCACAGCAGCGCTTGGTATTCCCCACCATAATTAAATAAAAACCTCACCGCAAGTCATAAAGAGCTGGTATTTTCCTGGTGGCATTTTGCTCTGCAGTCCTGCAGGGAATGCTCAGAAACTCAAACACCGACACAATATCTGTGACATGATTTGATGAAAGTCTTTATTGCTGCAATAAAAACCTGGAGTTCCCTTTTGCTCACAGCACATCTTCATCTGCCAGAAATGCACTTGGTTTTGTTCCAGTGAGTGGCAGACGATGTTTATGGCAATGTTTAGAGCTGATGGGACTTTTTTCCCTCCCATTTTCAAAGCGTTGAGCTAAATTTCCGATATTATTGTCGCCACCATTGATTTTAAAAAGGAGAAAACGAAATGAAGTGAGTGCAGGTGGATGTTTCCTCACCAATTCGACGCCTTGAATCAAGCATTTTATGTAATTTATATAGGTAATGTTCTGAAGAAAGCATTTTATCTGTCTCTATATAAATAATTTATTATTTTTATTATTTCAGCACAACCAGTGGAGTTGATGTTGCTTTGAAAAAAACCTTTTTTTTTCAAACCCTATCCAAGCAGCAAAATGTGCCTCAACTCACTATATAGAAAGGGTTTTAATAATTGTGTACAGCAGAGGGCTGTGCTGAAAACAATAAATTATCTCCACGTTGTGCTGATCTCAGATGAGAACTTGTGCAAAATACTTGCAGGATTGGGTTTGGCCCAATAAATTATTAACCAGTGCGGGAAAAGTTGATAATACATTAGGAAACAGGCAAAAAGAGGTAATTACCCATAGAATTTTCAGACATTTACATGAATTTTTTATTTATGGGTCCAGCAGCAGATATTGGAAATAATCAGTATTGCCATGGTCAGGCAGAGCTGTGGCCAAATGTTTAAATTCAGTTTACAGGGAAAGAATGGGTGGGAAAATATTGTTTTCAGAATGTGCCTATTGAAATGAATGTGGAAGAAAAGGTGTTTAAATTCAGAAAACCCAGAAAATCCTGATGCCACAGAGGTCACTTTTGGATTTCCTGGCTGGGAAATCCTTGGTGCTTCTCAGGGATGTGAAAGGGGCAAATTCAGTTCTGCCCAAGGAGGAAATCTCAGAGGGAAGTCCAAGATCCTCCTGTTTGCTCTGCTGTTAATCTTTGGTTTTTTCTGCAATCCCCAAATCTGGTGGTGGAGAGAAGCATTAGAGATACTTCACTAAAAAGTTCCTTGCCTGAAATAATCTCACATCAAGTCCATGCAAGAAGAATTTTTTGAGTGCTAAACAAACTTTCTGCCTCTGGAACTTTAACCTCAAACAGAGCACAACCCTGAACTGGTTTTGGTTTTCTTGGTAACTTTTCAACCTAAAATTCAACTCTGCAGAATTGTTGTAAGGGGGAAAAAAAACTAAAAAAAAATCCAAGGTACTGCTTTTTATCCATGTATAGGTTATGAAATTACGATGAAGATTATTAGTATTGGTTTTGTTGTTGTTATGATGTTGATGGTTATTATTATTGTTGTTATCATTATTATTATTACTACTACTATTATTATTATTATTATTATTCCCCTTCCAAGCATTTCCAAAGCAGATTCCCAAGACCTGACCATTGGATTCCAGACCCAGTCTCTTCCTCCCCTTCCTCAGCAGGAGGGAAAAGCTGGTTTTGGGCAAAAAAAGTCTCTTTTTCTGTCCCATGCCTCTACAGATGGGAATTTAAAAAAAGCCACGTTGGCTGCCCAAGGCACAGCTTAGTTTGTCTCACGTTTCATGGCTCACTGAGCCACTGAAAATTAACACAGCAGGGAAAATAAAAATTAAAGGTGGAAGCTGAAAGTTTGGAGCTTCTGGAAATACCAGCGAGGCCACTGGGCTTCTTGTCCTGTGTGTATTTATAAAATAGTTAACATGGCTAATTATTGTCTGGTGAATTTATTAATGGACATGAAAAGATAAGGAAAAGGGGGGGAAGTCTGTTCTGCAGGTGAAAACATCAAATCACCTGGGAAAATTTAGAAAAGGTGATTTTTTTTATCAGGATGGGGATATTTTACATGTTCATGAAGGTAGTTTCCATCACTACTTTTTATTATTAGTGGATAGAGATGGAAAAGCAGCTTTGAAGGCAAATTAATGATATTTGCTTTGCTTCTTCCAATCTCCTGCTAATTTTCCTATTAGTCTTTGTAGGATCTCTTCTCTGCTAACAAGTGGAAAAGCATTTTCTTGCTGTAAGTAACCTCTGTGGGAAAGAAAGCTGGAAAGAAAGCCCATATTTTAAATAATTTAATGAAACCAGGGGGTTCACTTCGTATTCAGGAGTCGTCATCCCCTTTCTCCTTTCCTGTAGATATTTATCCAAGCAGCTTTTTCCTGCTGAGGGTTTCGTGGAAGCAGGAGGGGATTTTTTGGGAATATTCCCATGGCAAGGGAATATATATATATATAGATATATAGATATACTCATCAAAAATAGCATTTCATGGTCCCTAAAACAGCAGCAATTACCACAAATCCACAGGCTGAACGACAGAAAAATAATAATTTTTAATTAACAAGTTAATTAGAAAGCTCTCCAAGTGTCTTTGTAAATAACTGGCGGGGAAAGAAGTAAATATTGGCAAAGGAATTGACTGCTGTTCACAGTCCAGGCTGTGTCTGGCATGGTTTTATTTGAATTTCTTTTCCCCTTTGGATGCTGTTGTACAGATGTTGTACATATATTATACATACAGATATTTACAGTTTGCCTGAAAAATGGATCCAATAAGGGCCAAGTTGGTGTAATTACATACAGAGAACACTTAGGGAGTTGAATAAACCCCTCAGCTGGCACAGGGAATAAATCACTTCAGCTGATCAGTGCTGAGCAGTTCCCACTCTGTTTCACAAACACAGCAGGATTTCCCACGCTCATTCCTGTGACAGTAAAAATAAAAATTCCTTGGTTTGTTGCATAATTCTTCCTGAAGTTAAAACTCTGGAGCCGCTGATGATCAGTCCTGCCTGATCCCCTGCAGCAGCACTGGGGTTTTCCTGGCACTATTTACAATAATTATTACCTTCATGAGCACTGGGATAAATCTCTCTCCATCTCACCTCAAAGACAGGTGGAAAACACCTTTTTTCCCCAAAAACCTGCAGGCAATCAGCTGACAAAGTCACAAATCTGGTCCCAATGGCAGTGCAGATGAAGGGCAATTCCCAGGGGAAATCCCAATCCATCCCAAATCTCTCCCTCCAGCTCAGTCCCACTGGATTTTTGGTGGCAGAATTTCCTGCTTCTCACCTAACATTCCCAGCCCGTGGCTTTATTGTTTTTTTCTGTTGTTTCTCTGATTTGACTGTATCATTTCCCCTCAAATTGCTTTCCCTGCCCAACCATCCCCTCCTGCTCTCATCCCAAACTCCGGCAGCACAAAGTTCCATTTCATTTCTTCTCCCTGCCTCTCTTATTTGCAGCACTTTCTGCTCGATTAGGCATTCCAAATGTGCCTTAGCTGGAGCCTTCCTTCAGGGAGCAGCACAGGCAGCTCCTGGTTGTGTTTCCTCAGTTTTATTCGAGTTTGGGATGCTGCAGCTGCAGGAATTTGGTGTTCAGGGGTGTGGATTAGCCCTTCAGCACAACCCCTGGCTGTGCATGACACCTGTGGTGTTTTACAGTGCAGCACCCTGGGAAAAAACCTTTGTTTTGGGTCTAGATCTGTGCTTAAAAAAAAACCCAAACAAAACAAAACCCTAAAAAACAAACAAAAAATAATTAAAAACTCACTAGTGCTTTTCCTTTGACAACACAGAGATAATCTGCTTTATGGCAAAGCAGCATTGTGGTGCCAAAATTCACCCTGCAGGGGCTAAGGGAAACCTCTCATCCCTGCTCAGGTCCAATACAAATAAATACACACAAAACAACATGAGGCTTCAGGGATTCTTTTCACTGTGGTTTTGTGAATCTCTCCTAGGCTGTGTGTCAGGGAAAGGAAACCTTGTATGAGTTTGTATAATTTCTGGTGTAAATTGAATAAAACAGGAGAACTGAGAAGGTGCAGTGATGGTGCTGTAAAGTGTTCTGGGTCTGGGCGTTCGTGACAGAGCAGAAACCAAAAATCCTGCTGTAGTTTGCAGTGCTTTTTAAGGACACACAGGGAGTTCATGATGGAATGGTGAAGACACTTTATTGCAAAAATCCAGGGGTTTTAAACTGCTGGTTTGTTATAAGTTTCCGTCCTTGTGAGGCACAACAAGTGTGTTTAACCAAGCACCATAAACCACGACAGGAACAGGCATTAGGTGTAACTAACCACCAACACCACAGTCTGAGTACTTACTGGTTCTAAGAATTGTTTTCCAATTCTGTAACTTGTTTTTCACCTCCAGTTTATCTCAATCATTCCCAGAATGCTTACCTAGTTAGCCAAAGTGACAGGACTGAGCAAGGATTTCACAAAGCCAGCAAGACCCTCACTCTGCAAGGCTTTCTGCTCCACAGCACTAGTGGAGGTAAACTCAGAATTTCCTTCCAGATCAATGGGATTAAAGGAGAGATCCCTGCAGCAGCTTTGATTTTTTTATTTTTTTTTTCTTAATAAAGATACTCAGGAAGTTCTTTAAATAAGCTATCGGGGTTGTGGGTTTGCCATGCAGATTTTCCAGCAGGCAATTAAAGCTCAGTGTTTCCAGGCACTTAGATGGAGCAGATGTATTCCTGGCAAGGGAAAAGCAGCAGATTCTGAGGGATGCTGACAGCCCTTTATCTTCAGACAGGAAAAAGTCTGCTTAGGAAGCCCTCCAGTAAGTAAATTATTTAGTTCATCATGTGTTACTTAACAGTTCTGTTATTTGATTGTTGAGGACTTAGTAAAAGAGTAAGAAAGGCCAATTTGTCTCCAGCAGAAGTGAGAGCAAAGTTTCCCAGGGAATGAGATTAAGTTTGAAAGAGCAACGTGAAGTGTTTTCATCTCTTATCCTAATTTAAACCAAATTACTGAGGGTTTTTTTCCCCTCTCCCAATGGCAGTAGATCTCCTGTAATGTGGAGACACTCAGCCAGGCAATGCAGTGAGATTGTGCTAATGTGATTTTTGCCAAGAGCATTCAGTTTAATGTTCAGACAACAGAAATCCAGCAGTGTCCTGGATAAAACTGCCAGATTTTCCAAAAATTTGTAGTGACAGGAGGAGCAGGAATAGCTTCAAACTAACACAGAGGAGATTCAGATAGGATATTTTTAATTTCCATTTATATTTATTTAGTTTTTCTTTGTGATTAGACCTTGCTTTTGATACTTCAAAGCATGAGCGCAACTCCCTCACCCTAAACTAAAGAAAACCAAACCAAACCGCAAACTCTTCCCCTGCTGAGTAGTTTGCTAGAGGAACACACAGGGTCACACAGGAATGAGCTACAGTTTTATCTGAATGTGATCTGCAGCAACCTGAGCTTTCCCAACCACTCCCTAAATGATTAAAAATGAATTTTGGCCAACTTGCTTTGGTAAAAGGGGGAGGTGGGAACTCTCTCTGCACTGAAATGTTATTTTTCTGCACTCCCTCCGCACTGGAGTTCTGTGTGTGCCTGGAGAAATATTTTCACACAGGTATTTCTTATTTCCTAGGCGAAGGAGTCCATTTGGCTTCAAACCTCCAGTTATTTTGCATCATTACAGGGAAAAATAGGCTTGTTTTCAAGAACAGCCTCCATCTGAGGGTGTGTTTTGCTATATAATGAATTCTCTGATTCGTGGCAGCCTCAGAGGCTGCAAAAACCCTTCCAGCTTGCAAACCTGGAGCTCTACAAAAGTCTGAAACGTCAGATATTATTCAGAGATTATTTCAAATGGTGCTCTTGGAAGGCTGGTGAGCTCAGTAGAAAGGGGGGGAAGGAAATGAAAACAAAAAGCAAACAGGGAGCTGCCAGGGAGGCAGTGAGGAAGGTTTGGCCAGGGAAGGCGCTGTGCTGCTCCAATCTATTTTTGATGTTCAGGGTCATTCCTGCACGGTTTTCCCAGGGAAAATCAGAACTGGGCACATGTGGAAGGGATATATTAAATAAACAGCAATTTCACACTTAATCCCCTTTGTCTCTGGGGGTGAAATGCAGGTTGTTGCTGTTTGAATGGGCACAGGTGAGCAAACACCTCCCTGCTGCAGGATTGGGTTAAAGTGGTGTTTTCCTGCTGGATTTAGCAGAAATCCATCACTGTGACTTTGATAAGTGCCTCTGGAAAGGTTTGGGATACAAATCTATCCCACTCATTGGGATTTATTTTAGTGTTTCCTATTCCCTAATTCTGCCCATTTGACCCCAGCATTGCACATGCCATGTCTGTATGTTGGTTCTTGGATATAAATTCCAAATAATCATATTCCTGCACATTTTCCCAACACAAGCCCCAGCCCTGATCATTCCCTCATGATTTTGAATCATCTTTTGTCCTGCAAGTCAATGAATTACTCATCCATTGTCCTGCTAATTAATTAGTAACCTGAAGCAGAGATTGCTGTGACAAGAATGAGTGTTAGCATTACAAATGTAAAGCTGGGAGTGAGAGCAGAGCTAATATTTAATCTTGGGCTCATTTCACCTAAACTGTTTGAACTCGGGATGCAACAGAAAATCACTCTCAGTGAAAATTCTGTGATGAAAAAAGACCCAATAAGCAAAAGGAAAGATGTGAAATTAATAATTCAGTGTGGCAGAGATAAAGCAGCCACGTGATACAAACAGAGCTTGAGCCAGATGAAATAGCCCTGTTGAGTAATAAAAGCAAAGAACTCTCTTGTCTTAGGGCGAATAATTCATTTAAGCTGACAGGAATTTCAGAAGGTCTGGGTGACTTCAAATGGAAGTTTCTGGGGGATGCTGGGTGCTGATAGATCTGATGTGTGCAGCTATCACAGCACTTTATTCCTGAAAATAAGGTTTGGTACTCCAGGCATACAATTAGACACAAAGCACTGCATTCATCATCTCTTCCCTAACATGCTATCATTATTTGTCAAAACCTTTTCTCATAATATTTTTGACCTTGTCAAAACTGGATTACTTTTCCTTTAGAAATTCAAGTGATTCGGCCCAACTAAAGTTAGTAGGATATATTTTTTTTCCCCATCCCACTGAAGTTTAGCTCTGATAGTGCTGGTTTGACAGAAACAATCTGCAGAATTCACCGTGAGTTCAGCAGGGCAGAGTTTCATGGCTACATCGTCATTTTCTGACATATTCTGTCTTTTCTTTCTCCTCCTGCTCACCTTTACAACATTTCTACATTAGAATTTAATAGGAAACAGCATTCAGAGGGCGTATTACAAATAGAAAATATCTTCTTCTGTGGTGAGATCAAGTGCATGACAAAGCACTTGGGATTTAGCTTCATTCCATAGCTCTGTCCGTTCTGTATTTATCACACCAATTTACACTGTGCTTTGATGTGTCGTTCTTTTTTTTAAAAAAAAAAACAAAAAAAAAACCAAAAAAAAACTAGAGATATCAGATGTATAATGGCTGCCAGAATAATGTTTTGGGAAGATTTTTTTACTGGAACATTATTTCCTTCTATTTTAAGTCTTCGTGAAGTGCTTGTCAGAAAAGTTAGGGTGAAGTGCAAGACTGATTAGTTCCCCTTGAAGTCATCACTGAATTGAATGAGCACTGTGGTTTAGTAGGAAGGACATGGGAAGTGTCCAGACATGAGCAAAGGAGAGGAAAATATTCCAGCATTTCAAGGGCTCTGTCACCCATAAAATCAATGGAACAACAGTAATAATATTGAAGGTGTTTTCAGTGATGAAGGGTTTACAGTGCAATGAATTCCCAGGGGAATTAGACTAATTCAGAGCTTGATTCCTCACAGCAAATGCTGCAAGGGCTTTGCTGTGGATTTTTTTTCTATCAAAGAACAAAATAATTTGTTATTTTTGCAGTCATCTCAGGGGGATCCCATACTGTGCATGCACAGGTTAAATTTGTCAAAATCTTTTCCCCTAATTTTTTTGGCCCTGTCAAAACTGGATTACTTTTCCTTTAGAAATTCAAGTGATTCAGCTCAACTAAAGTTAGCGGGATTTTTTGGGGGGAACAGGGAGTGCAACAAAGGTGGGAGCTCATTTTGAGGAGTTTTTGCCATTGGCCTGAGCAGCCATTCAGTTGATTTCTGGCTAGATAAAAGGATGGATTTTAGCCACAGGAAAGGCTGTACACTGGTTCTGCCATCAGGGAAAGGATGAGGCAGGGAGATCTCTTTGCATTGTGTTCAAAGCTGTGTGAATGCCAGCGTGAGGCACCTGATAAACCTGATAAACCAACCTGAGCCTCGCTGGGCTCTCCCTGCCAGTGCTGCTGGCTGTACATCAGGGAGGGGAAAACACTAAATAATTGAGCAGGATTGAACTGGAGCTGCCAGAACAAGAGCATTTCCTGGGTGTTTGCAGCACCAAGTCCCTGTGTTCTGTCTCTAATCACTGACAGGCTCAACAGGCTCAGCTTGGCAGATTATAAGAGTCAATACAGAGAGCGAGGGTTGAGTTTTCCAACATCAAATACACTCTAATTGTTGTTAGTTAAAGCTGTGAGTCCTCAGTCAAGCAAAGCCCTTTGTGCCTCAGAGCAAACCTGCTGAGCAGCACAGGTGTTACCTAAATCAAGCTTGAAAACTCGAATTAACCACGAAAACTGTGACATTTCTGATTTAAAACACCATTTCCCCCACGCTGGGCTACGTTGCCATAGACAGCAAAGGCAGGTTTTTGCTTTTATCTTCCAAAAACGAGCAGTGGAGTTTTCAAAGGTAAATATTTGCAGTTTTCTACATGGAGCATTGTCTGCTAAGGATGGATCAGACAATAAGACACATAAATGTGGGGGTTTAAAATGATCATTTTTACAGTGACAGATGTGAGTTAATTATATTTATCAGCTATTGCTGGAAATGTGGGACTGACCTGCATTTTCAAAGGTCTGGATGCCATGGATGTGTGTAAAGCTCCCTGTGCTCTCCCAGCTCTGTGTCTTTCTGTGGAAATCTCCAGACCTAAGTGATTAAAAAAAAATAAATCTCAGAGCTGGTCCAGACATTTCTTAACTTTATTTTCATTTGCAGTGTTGGAAGGTTTTGTTCAAAGGTGGTTTCAGCACAGTCCAGATCTTCTGTCAGGAGCTGAAAATGGGGTGGGTGGTGTTGTTTTGGGATTTCAGTGGGATTTGGGGCAAATTTACAGGCTCAGGAACTGCCACACTTTGTTGTGCAGATTTTTATGCATTAAGAACATTTTATGCAGTAAGTACAATTTTGTCAGGTCAGAGCTGTATTGTCTCATTGGAAGAGTTTCACTGGACTCCCAAATATTCATTGTGTGTTTAATTATTCCCACTTGCAGCTCTATAGACTTAATCTGGGAAATGAAACTCATGCATTCCAATGTGGGAACAATTCTGGATTCTTCAAGGTTATGGACAAAGTGAGTTTGGCTCCAGCCTTCCTAGCTGTTCCTGAGAATCTGCAGCTAAACCTGGATTGGCAGCCTTGTGGCCAGCTGGGAAGAAATCTCCACAGGTTTATTGGGAGGTAAACCTTGTAAGAAGCATCTCCAGATTCATTTTGATACAGGAATGTTTCACAGATTAAAATCCGTTAAATGTGGAAATAAAATTTGCTGCATCAATCACCAGCAAGTGAGCAAAGCTCCAACCTGGGGAAATAACTTGTAATTAAATCAGGCTCTTATAGACTTTGAGAGTGGCATTCTAGGGCAATTTTGCCTTTTATACTTTCCTAATTTCCTATTTGACTTTTGCTGCCAATTGCTTTAGCTATTGATTAGGAAGGCAAGGATGGGAACACAGCTTTGAACGATGGTCACACAGTGCTGTTAAATATGAATTGCAAATACCAGCAGTCAGCACTCATCTGCCTGAGGAACTGCAGGAGAAACCCTTGGAAAAGTCAGAGAAATGCGAGGGGAAATTGGGACATTCTGATAGGAAACTGCTGGAAAACTGCCCTGCAAGGAAGGCAGAACAGCAAAGAGCTCCAGGAAATGAGCTTGTTAAACTCCAATAATCCTGCTCAATTAATTGAAATGGCCATTAATTATTAAATAGAGTGGAATTGCACTAATTGGCTGCATAAACTGAAGAATTAACTCAGAGCCTCGTTGTAACAATCTTTCTGGTCTGAGGTACCATATGGAGAGAAGAAAATAAACAAAAGAAAGAAGTAAAGACAGAAAGAGGCTATAAAATGAGGAGTCTGGCTCTGCTTGTTCCACTCAGCTTTCCCTTCACACTTGTGTTCACCACAAAAAAAAACAAAACTTGATCTGTTTTTGGACCAAACAGAGACTTGTTTTGGTGATTTTGGGGGTGATAAGCATTTTCCAGCCTCCCTCCCTGTGATTCAGTATCATATTGCAGTCTGTCTCTCAGCCAGCAAGAAGGTTCAAAGAAGAAGAGAGAAGAGGTCCAACAACCACGAAGAATTCCAAATTATGTATTATAAGGATTAGGACAGTGGAGGCAAAGGGAATAAGAGCTGTGAAGTTTCAGGTCTGTTTCCAAGCAAAATTTCTCGAGGGAGCAGGGAAAAAATTACTCTGCAAGTAAAAATGAAAACGGCAAAATAAAATATACACAAAGGTAAGATTCAGGTATTAGTTTTAAAATTCAGTTTTGTGCTTTCCCAGCTGGAGAATTCAAAGGGTTTGGAAACAAATCCCAAACCAAAGCACTGAGGAAGAGGAAAGAGAAAAGGAGAAGAGAAGGTGATGATGCAAAGGGTTCCATCTCCAATGGGTTCAGGATAATATTTCCATTTAAGCTGCGAGAATTGAAAAGTTGGTACCGTTTTAGTACTGTGTGTATTGTGCTCTCTTGAGCATGAATGAATTCCTTTTCTGAAACATATCTGACTGAATCTTTGCAGAAAACACTCAAAGAGGGGCAACAGCACCAGCCAGACTCTGGTTTTGCTGTGACGAAAAGTGTGTTTCATTTGTATTTTCATCTCATATGCAGGTTTGGTTTTTTTTCATTTATCTGGGTAGATGACAAGGCAGGCAGGGCTGTGCTAATGAGCCACTTCAACAAAGCCACCAAAACACCAAAATTAATAAGAAATCATCACACCCTTTCTCTTTCTCACTGCTGTTCCACATTCTATATGAATCCAAACCCCAAACGATCAATATTTTCAGGACAGAGAGTCCTGCGAGGAACTGCCAGAGAATTAATCAGAAAATTTCCAGCACTGAGTTCTGCATGTTCCCCAAGGCTTTGCTGCTCTGGGATGTGAGCAGAACTGTTGGGCATCGTTCAGATGGAATTGTGAACATCAGTGGAACAAACAGCCTCGCATTTCCTGTCTCAATTGGCGCCTGAAAAACTGAGAACAAACCTCTCTGCTGGAGGTTTCCAGCAGAGGTCAAATGTGTTGAGGTATTTTAGGTCACAGGTGCTCATTCTGCCCTGAACTGAGCTCCTTTTGTTAACATAGGGTTAAAATGTTAGCTAAAAATAGGCTTTGGGAACGGGGATAGGTAAGAACTGCATGTATGAGCTCAGGGTGACATGGTCACGAAGGTTGTTTAGAAAATATCAAGGGTTGTTTCAGCTAAATCATGCGGATTCGCACCTGCGAAATAAGTCAGAAATACTGCGGGAGGAGGGAGGCTTAAACTCATGCTTGGGGGAAAACAACTGAACAATGTTAAGTTGATGATTAACGTAGGATCATACCACTGTTATGTAAGGGAAAGGTATAAAATGTATTCGCTTCAGATCAATGTTGAGGTCAGGTTTGGGTAAATCTCACCCCTGTCTTCCGAGCTCAAATAAAAAGCACCTGCATGTAACCTTCGTGATTGTGTGTTATCTACGCTAACACTTTCACGGAGAACACCAAAGAGCCCTCAGACCACAGCAATGTTCCTTCCTATTTGGGCTCTTTTTGAACAGCTGCTTGGAAATCTAAACCCAATCACTCCAAACCGCATTTTCTGCTCCCCACACCCAGCTGAGAGTGTGAAATCCCTCTGTAACCTGAGCAGAAGAAACAAAAAACAGAAAAACCCTTCCAGCTAAATGCTCAGGATGAATTTTTTTCCTGTAAACCAAGCAAATGAAACATTTTGCTCACAGATATTCCCCACTGGAATTGCCATGGCCAGGAATATGCAGAAGAGATTTTCACCAGATTTCTGCACAGATCTTTGGAAACTGAAGATATTTTTTGGTCCCTCGGCACTAATAATGTCTCAAAGTGTATTTTCTCCCCTAAATTTCTTTATTTGCCATTATCAATAAATCAATGGGAGCTTTCATATTTTATCAGAGTCATTTGAGTTTAAAGCTCCCTGGAGAAGCACAGAGAGAGACAGAGTTTCAGTGGTTTTATCAATAAAATGCTCTGCTTTTTATCACTTCTCAAATATGGCATTTATCTCCTGCTACATGTGTATTTTTGCATGTCTAACCTGTGAATTTTCACTTACTGCCAAATCTTTACTGATGCATTCCTAACTAGCAGTGATTTATAGGCATTTTGTCCCCAAACACCAGGATTTTGAGGCAGGATTGATCCTCACTGAAATCAGTTGGGACTGAAATCCCTCCATGGCTGTAATTAGCCCAATTTTCACTTGATTGCTGCAGATATTAAAGAGTGCTGCTTGGCTGGGAGGGCTAAATTAGATCTGTTGCTTACTGGACCAAGAGCAGGGGGAAAATGAACATTTTGAGCTTTTTAAATTTCCAGTTTCTGCCCAGCAAAATCCAGGCACAGATCTGGAATTAAACCATCCCAGGGATTAGAATTTCTCTCACTCCATTTTGAGCCCTGAAGACCAAGAATTTGCCTTTGGGCTTTCTCTGCCAGGGAATTGTAAAAGATAAATAGCTTCACTGTTATGCAAATTGGCTGTAAAAATGTTCCAGACCAGACATTTTTTGGGGAAGATTCTGGACCTTGATGTTTTAAATTTTGTATGCAGAGGTGCTCCTGAGGAAAGGTTCTTTTTTCACCCAGCAATTAATCCGTGTGGCGGTTGTGCAACACGCAGTTTGAACCACGTTTCCAGCAGTTTTAATTGAGTAAAACTTGGGAGTGAAGTAAGTCTCCCAGGTTTTGGGGCAGTTTCAGCACTTTTTTTTTAGAAAATATTTAATTTCTCCACTTGTCAGCTCCACAGTGAAATCTGAAATGAGTCTGTTTCAGTGGATGAATGGCTGAAAATTAAAAGACAGAAGTAGAAAAGATTACATGACATTGCCTCTTTCTTTTCCCCTCTCGCTCCCTGTCACAACACAAGCCCTACATGAAAAGCCCAAACCTCAAAGTTCTGGATGTATTTAGCACTTAATTACAGTCCATTTAATTACTTGGCACCAACTAAATGCAACCTCATTAATTTGTAACATTTTTCTAGTAACAATTATTAACTCCAAGAGACATCTCAATAACAAACCTGTGCCCAGTGTTTACAGTGCCACAGAACCTGGAAAAATCATGGGGAAGGGAATTTAGAATCTCAGCCTGGAGATCTTAAAAGCCTTGACATCTGAATAATATCACAGAGGGGGAAAAAAAATCTAATTGCAATCCTAACATTTTGTGACACCAAAGTCTTCTGTCATAAAATCATTTGGGATTGACAAAACTGTAGCTGGAGAGAGAATTAATAAAAAAAAAAGAGGTTTTTTGTCTGTGTAATGCCTGACTTTTTTAATCAATGTGATTTCAAAAGAAGCAGTGTCCCTAAATCACCCAGTGTATCTGGAAGAGTTTCAACAAAGAAAATGAAAAAAAAAAAAAAACCTAAATAGAAATGTTTGCTAATGAAAAATGTGAGGTTGAACAAGTCTTCAAGTTTAATCAGCCCTTTAATTAAATGAATCATTTGGTTTCCTTTTATTCCTTTACCTTCACACTCTCACCTCCTGCTTTCTCCTCATGCTCCTAATCATACAACCAGCAAAAACTTTGCATTTTAATTATCTTACCTTCAGCCTTCCTTTGTCATGTCTTGATAATTTGTCTGTAATAGAGAGAAGAGAAACACTGGAACTGCTCAGAGTTGGTATTATTTTGAAATCTTTTCCTTCAGTAACTTTTACAAAGCGTGTGAAGTGCTGGTGATTCCTGAACTCAATAGATTGATTGGCTGGGCATTGATTAATCATCAACCTGCATTTGGGAAGAGTGAAATCCTTCAGCCAGCAGATAAAAATGGGCATTTTGGAGAGTTTAAGGAGCAGAAGGGAATTGTTTCATTGACCCTGGAGGTTTGATGTGAAATGATTGTGTAGTTTGTTTGTATTACAATGAAATATATTACACTATATTTAAATGCATCTAATCTGGGGGATCTCAGTGTTCTGCAATTGGTATTTTAGCATATTTTTAATTATTTCATATCATTAATTTTTACAATTTAGTATATTTTTGATTTTTTTTTCTATATTAATAATTTAGGTTAGTATTTTGCTGGGCTTTTCTGCCCTCCTCTCCTGAGTTGCTGTGAGCAGAGCTGGGCACTCACCCCAGCCAGTGTCACCAGGTCCCCTTGTGCCCCAGCAGGGAGGGAACTCCTGGAATCTCAGTCCTGTCAGCCACAGGGACTTTCCCACTCACTGCAGGTTAAATTTTCATCTCAGATTTCCTTTCACATCACCCCAAGAAGTTGATTTTAGTGCCAAATCAGTCTGGGATTCCCTCTTACATCAACACTCTCCAACCCCTTTGGGAATTGAGGTTCTGCTTTATCCCTCCTAGCAAAAAGTCACTCTGAAAATGCCCAGGAATTCTACTAAAACCCAGGGCTTTAAAGATTAAAAAAAACCCCCAACAATCTATGCCCATGAGCAATTCTGTCGAAACCCAGGGCTTTAAAGATAAAAAAACAACAAAGATTAAAAAACCAAAAAATAGAGCACCTTAATTTAACAGATAGCCCAGATGCATCAGGGCTTCAAGGTCTGCTGTGCTTCTGTTATTCTAATCCAGAGCCATCAAATATTACAAATTAAAAAAAAATTCAGATTTTAAAATTACAAAATCTCCAGAGGGGTTTGTAGCTCCACACAGACCTGGGGAGGAAATTCCTGCCCCTGGATCCTGCAGGTTTCCTGCTGCCCACCCTGCAGAATTAATTGCAATTAACTGGCGCGTTTCCAGGCTAGCACTGTTCATCCCTTCATAATCACAAATCTCTGCTGTCACTTCCTAATCAACCCTTCATTCAGAGTTCCACTGCTCCAGGTTTGTTTATATTTCTGGGATGATTGATGCAAACACACTTTTATACTCAGCAGCTGTTTTGCATGAAGATTAAAGCTGCAGCAAGCAGTTGGTGAGATGCTGAGTCTTGGCAGAAAAGGAGTTCAGGAGACAAAATTCCCAGGACTGGCATCTCAAAAATAAACCTCTTTTATCCAAATTGTCTTTTTTCCTGGAAAATTCCTGTTTCAGTTCCTTGGAAACAAAATTAAACCAGATTTTCCTGCTTTTCAAGGGCAGTATTATATTATTATTGTATTTTATACATACATTAAAATATGTATAAATATTAACATTAAATATTAACATTAAAATAGTTCTGCTTTCTACAAATGAGGGGAAATTTGCCCTTCCTAGTCGGTAAAAGGAAAAGTAAAGGATTTTAAAGAATGTTAGAGAATTTTAAAGAATTCTATGCATTAGCAGAAGAGAGCAAGGCAATGACAGGAAAATGAAAAGCCAGCACTTCGGGAAATGATGCATTCAGAAGGATCCAAAGCAGCCAAAATTCCTTCCCTGCTTTCTGCTGGACTCAACTGCGAGTTCAGCACTGCCAAAATCCGCCCTGCTCCGTGTGAGGATTGCTCTCCAGGAATGGCTGGTTCAGCCCAACCCATGTGAAAAATCCCTAATTTTCACCTGCAGGTGCACAGAACGATCCTGAGGTCAACTTACACAAACACTGAGGCATTTTCCTGATGAGTGTGGAGACTTCATTCATTAGCCTCTGTCAAATACACTTAAGACCCATGTGTGTCACCTTAATGAATGATTGTGTGGAGTGGAGAGGGATGGAGGAGCAGAGCAAAGAGACTCTTCTTGGTTGGATCAAGGATCAGGACTGGGTTTTGCTGCCGTCACCTTTAATACCCTCCCAAACTCTGATATGGCCTAATCTGCTCACATAAATTGAAAAAAAGTCACGATAGCAGAAATGAATAAGGAAGGAGAGCACCGGGAGGAAGAAGGATAATTAGAAAAGCTCCCCTTATCTAAGAAAATTTCATTAAAAACAAAGAAACACTCAAACAAACGGAGATCTGTAGGACATGAGTTTTAATTAAAAGTGCAGCTGCTGCTTTGCAGGCTCAGCACAGAGCATACATTTCCCTCTCCCAAACAATTCCCTGGCTCTGGAGCTCCACATTTGTGAACAGCTCTGAGGCTGAGATTACCACAAAGTTCACAAAGAAATATAAAACTTATCAAAGCTCTCAAAATCATGGGATAATTGGTCATTGAGGCTTTAAATAATAACCTCCTCCTCTCAAAGGCTGCACAGCTCAGGCCAAAAGTCACCCATTGGGACTCAAAGATAATTTTTTATTTTTTATTTCTTTATTTTAATGTTGTTTTTTGATTTTTTTTTCCTCTTCAGTTTTTGCAGAGGAGATCTGTTACGAGTGTCCTTCATAAAATCCTTACCTCTGGTTCCTCACATCAATTCCAGGAAAAAAATTGTTGAGGAAATATTAAAGTAATTTACATTTCTGCCAAGGATCCTCACCTCCCCTCTTCATAAACAACACAAACATGTCAAGGAAAACTCCAGAATCAAGGCAGTGTGTAAAAACCCACAGTTCCTGCTGCCTACAGACAATGTCAGTGGGATAAAAATGAATCATATTTCCCTGCTATCCCTTACTAGGCAGATTTTTCACAGTCAGAGCCAAGGTTGATGCTCACCAGCGCTGGATTACAGTCTGGCTCCTTGCCTCTGACACAGGAGGAGACAGCAGAAAAGCAGAAATGTGTGGAAAATCCAGGAGTCTCCTGCCTGTGGTCATGTTGGATGCACAACTTTGATGCAGGGAGTGCAGAGCCAGGGCCGGCAGAGCTCCTCAGGGCTTAGGGCTGTGGCAAAATAAAAACTTCCAAAAAGAATTCGTGATCGGTATTGCCACCTGCACGACTCTGACATGAGAAAAACCATTCCACAAATCGAGGTCCATACTGAAGGAGAGGCTGAGGTTGCCATTCCCACACCCTGGTCACTCCTTTACTCTCATTTGCACTCCTGGTTGAGTCAGGGATCACTTTTGTTCCCCTCTGGTGCTTTTTTGTGCCATCCAAGCCAGGAGAGCTCAATTCTGCTGCTGTCCTGGCACCCCAGGGCCCCAGCTTTGTCTCCGCATTGGGAACAGGTCCAGAACATTGCACAGCCCTGTTGTCATCCCTGGAGTGAGAAATTAATTTGATTTGGGTTTGTATTTCCTGCACCCAGAGCAGTGAATGCTGCATGCCGGGCTGGGAGGTGACTGCTGGGGATGCAATAGGCAGAGGATGCTGTGTGAGCAGCAGAGATCACAGCTCAGATCTCAGAAAAGAGACAAAACTCCTTCCCTTCCCTTCCCTTCCCTTCCCTTCCCTTCCCTTCCCTTCCCTTTCTCTCTATCAATTTGCACTGCATTGAAAGAAGTTCTTCAAGCCATGCCTCAATATAAACCTCAGTTATGTTTGTGTCTTCACAGCTTGGCCAGTAAACCGAATTTAATCGGCTTTATCTCTCCTGGTTGCTCTGAGGAGCTCCAAAAATGGATGTTGGCAAACACAGTCCCAGGAAGGAAGCAATAAAAGTTAATTTTGCTGTTAACAAATATCAGTGTTGGTGAGCAGGGGTTTATGAGGTCACTGGGGAACCTGGCATGTATTATTTCATTTCTGCAGCGATTTGATAGGAATCTTGCTGGTTTACAGAGGCTGCCTGAGCTTTATAGCATCACTCATTAAACTGCAATAGCGGCATGGAGGGTTAGAGAAAACTGAAGTTTTTAGCTGAAACAAACTGCTGACAAACAGGGACTGAGCTCCTCTGGCTGAACAAACCATCCCTGATTCAGGTGTTCCCCAGGTAAAGTCTGACTGAGTCTGGAGCAGACATTGGCTGCAGGAGAATTTTAGTTTAGATCCTGAAGCCTCTGCCTGGTTTCCAGAGGTCTCATTGCAAAACTGAGCAACACAACCTCCATTTTCCTGCTGTTTCTTTCGTTTCTTGAGGTTCTGCCATACAAGCTCAGTGCAAACTCTGACTGGAAGAAGCATCAGCACTCAGATTCCCAGGAAAATCAGCCTGCTCCTTGCAGGTCCCAAACCATGGGTGTTGCTGCATGGAATAGCAGGTGCTGCTTGCAAAGCACTTTTCTTCTCAATTCCCAGCTGAGTTTGGGGTTTGACTTCCATCTCTGCAAACGACAAATAAAGTTCCCACCGAAGTGTGAATCACTGCTTTGATTCTGGCACTGCTCTCCTGCCTGAGGTGTTCATCTCTCGTGGTGATTGCTGGATAATTAGATAATTTCTGTGAGTTATGATCGCTGAAAGTGTCTGCAATATGTGGATGGATAAGACAATGCCTCCCATGAAAAATGAAAGAGCATCAGTCAGATATTGCAGTAGTCAGAGTCTTTACAATTAATGGTAATCGATAATGAATAAACTGAGATAGACAGGGAAATGCTTTTTTCAACGAGTTTGCATTGTTGATCAGGGAAGTTTGCTTACTGATCATTAACTGCAGCTGCCTCACAATCTCATTTTAGCCCTTCCTGCTGTGAGAATATCAGCCTCCAAAAGTTTGGAAAATATTGCCTTCTAGTGCAAATATTTGCCACCTGGGCAGACCTTCCTTTTCCTCGGTCTAAACTGAGCAGCAGTGACCACAAGTGGCTCCTGAAATCCCTGTGGTTCTGCCCCAGTGAAGAGACTCTTCTCTGAGTTTAATGAGACCCTGAAGTTCCCAAAGTTCCTTTTAAAAGAGCCCAAAGCGTTGAATTTAATTTCTCAGGTATTCCTTGGGGAGTTTTTGCAGTGGGTGCCCGGAGTTTGTTCCCAGGGTTATCCAACATTGCTGCTTCCCATGCTCTGACTGCTGTCCAACCCAAAACTTTGGGAAAAACCCCCGAAAAGGGAGTGCAAACCCAGAAATGTTCAGTTACCAGTGCGGGATTTTCCTTGCCTTTAAGAACAGGTTCAACTCCCACACCTTGCTTTAAAAATTGCCTTCAGGAAGTTTTGACCATCCTGTTGTTACTTTGATAAATCCAGATGTTATAAACATTCTCCAGTTGATCAGAACTAACTTTTGTGCAATAAAAATGTCTTCCATCAGCTCTGTAATATGCACCCTGCATGTTGTCCTGCTCTCCAAAATGGTTAATCACGCAGATAACTGAAGTGTCACTTACTTCCCAAGTGATTATTACTGTATTTTTCTTTTTCTTTTTCTTTTTCTTTTTCTTTTTATTTTTCTTATTTTTCTTTTTCTTACTTTTCCTTTTTCTTTTTTTTTCTTTTTCTTTTTCTTTTTCTTTTTCTTTTTCTTTTTCTTTTTCTTTTTCTTTTTCTTTTTCATTTTCTTTTTCTTTTTCTTACTTTTCCTTTTTCTTTTTCTTTTTCTTTTTCTTTTTCTTACTTTTCCTTTTTCTTTTTCTTTTTCTTTTTCTTTTTCTTTTTCTTTTTCTTTTTCTTTTTCTTTCTTTTTCTTTATTTTTCTTCTTTATTTTCTTTTTCTTTTTCTTTTTCTTTTCCTTTTTCTTTTTCTTNATTCTTTTTCCTTTACTTTTCCTTTTTCTTTCTTTTTCTTTATTTTTCTTCTTTATTTTCTTTTTCTTTTCCGTTTTTCTTTTTCTTTCTTTTTCTTTATTTTTCTTCTTTATTTTCTTTTTCTTTTCCGTTTTTCTTTTTCTTTCTTTTTCTTTATTTTTCTTCTTTATTTTCTTTTTCTTTTCCGTTTTTCTTTTTCTTTCTTTTTCTTTTTCTTTTTCCTTTTCTTTCCCTTTCCCTTTTCCTTTTCCCATTCCCTTTCCTTTTCCTTAAGAGAAAATATTACTTGAATGAAGGGAAAAGTGGCCACACGTCGAATGGTGTGAAAGTGAAGGGGAAATCAGAGCCTGAGAACTCCGTGCAGCAGAATATGTTAATGACTTTGCACTCCTGCTAAGGTTAATTAGACTTTTCTGAAATAGGAGCACATGTTTCCAACAGCTGGAACACTTTGTCAGGATGTGAACAACGTTTATCTCCTTACTGCTTCCCTGATCTTTCTGTGGGAATAATTGAAATATTTTAGTGCTCAATGTTTCATCCCAGGCCAAACTTAACACATTTCATTTTCTTTTTAGGCAGAAAGGCAGCAATATATCAAAATCCTGACAGTTTGTAAATCCATGGTTATGCTGCTATGATTACAGCAGGAAGTATTTGTAGGGAGGAAGCCTTGCCAGCTTTTCTGTGCTATCCTATTAAATGTGTCCTTCGAAACATTTTTCATCCAGACTCTTTTGTTTAAAGCTATTGAATCAAGTAATTCATCATTTATATTCCTCAAAGATGCAGAACTCTGATCAGTGGGAACTGAGGGTGCTCAGTATCTTTTAATTGCTTGTAGTCCCTCTGTATAAAGTACCCACAATTTGCTGCTTCAAAGAATCCCAACTGCGCAACCCGAAGGATTTGTGTTTTATCTTTCTCAGAAATCTGTGATTCTTTCCAGACAGTCACTTTTCTCTTTAAAGTCCAGACCCCACCAATACAGCTCTGTTCCATTTTTATTTAAATTTTCCACACTTCTCATGGATTTCTCATGGTCTTCCTCCATGGACAAACCTGGGAGACTCAGTGCAAAAACTGCATTTCCAGGCAATGCAGAATTTCTGAAATCCTTCAGATATTTCACTTCTTGTCTCACCTGCCAGACAGCCTTCGGAAAACGGTGAGGAAAAAAATCCAGAATGTATTTGGTTGAAGGAATTCATCATTTTTATCTGACTTTATCTCTGAAATGTCACATTTCTTCCCCAGACCTGAACCAGAACAACTCTCGGCTCTGTTTTGGATCAAAGGCTCAGCTTTGCTTTCAGCTCGAGGGTTTTATGTCAAAGTTCTGAGAAAAAGTCAAAAGCTCTGCTCTGCAAAACACGGACTCTTCACACTCTATTTTTAATCCACAGCGACCCTTCACAGAAAAGCCAAAAAAATAGAGAGAGGTGTTTTTATGGAAATCTGTGGGCAGCAGCTGGGAGGAAGGGAATTAGGAGCTTTCCAGGTGGGGTGGAGAACTCAGCCCAAATAGCAGGAAATAGGGAGAAGCCCCAGAGCATCCATAAAATGTCAGTATTTCCATTTGTTTCATCCCCATCTGGGTTATTTAAGTCCTTTTTCCACTTTTAGAGGAGCAAAGTCCCAGAATGATTCCCTCGAAGGTTTAGTTTTTTCCAGCTTTTTTGGGGAAGAGCTGCACTTCTCTCAATTTCCAAGCAAAAAATCAGGAAAGAGCCTGACTTTCAGAGAACTGGATGGTGATTATGAGTGAACTTCCCTTTCCTTTAATGAGGCAGATGGAAATTGCCTTTTTTATTTCCTTAAGACAGAAATTTCCACTTATTACAATACCTAATTTTCTTACCAAGCAGTGTCTTCTGCAGACTTCCCAGTTAGTTTGTAATTGTTTTCTGTTATCTCTGTGACTAATGAAATGCCTGTGATAAAGGGCTGTTCTAAGAGGCAAATGAGGATATTAGGAGTTTTTATATGTCACAAGTTTTATATATTAAGTGTGGAAATTAAATTAAGCTTCAGTCCCCTGGAAATTTACATCTTGGCCCTTGTTATGCTTCATATATTTAATTAAAATGATAATATATTGGGCTGCAGTTGTAGAATTCTTCTTAAGAGGAAGTGATCTCTTCTGGGGCCTTATTTGGGTTGCGAATTAAAAGATGTGGAGATGCAGGAAGAATAACAAGGTCTGCTGGGAGAATGCTCAGGGACTATTGTTGAGAGTTTATTTAGACCTCCAGTAAATTCTGATTAAAACGTCTCCGCAAATTAAGGTTTGCTGTAATGGTGATTTCTGCATGAACACTGAAACAGAAGCATTTTCCTTAAGTTTTCCCCTAGTTTAGCTGTTGCAATTACAGAACTCTGCTTGGGGGTTCATAAATCCCAGATCACCACCCTAATATCCCCATTTCCTTTATCTTTGAGCGTCATTAAAGGAAAACCTTTTCCTTCAGTGTCTTTTCAAAGACACTGGGATTGGGATGACTTGTGCTGACCATTTCCAATTTCCTCCCCTTGTAAGCTCTATTTAGTGTTACAGAAACAATTCCCAGGCAGATTGTTGGTGCCACACATCTCCTCTGACCTTTAAATCAAATTTAGTATCTCACTCTCTGCTAGACCACCGAGGAGAACTTGACAGCTTAATAAAGTGGAAATTTCGGGCAATAAATCCAAGTGTTCTTCCATCATTCATGAGAAAAGGGATCAAAGCTTTGCCTTGTTGTGTAATATCTCCCAAACGAGAGCTTGGCTACAATAAAATCTTGGATTGTGAATTCAGGAGTGAATTCTCCTGCCCTGAAGAATAAATCAAGCCCTGCCTGACACAGCCCAGCGATCTCAGCTAAAATTAATTAATTAATGCCAGGCTGTGATTGCCCTGCCAGGATGAGCTGGCAATGCCAATGCAATCCCAAAAGAGCTCCCTTCCCTCCAAAATAAAGATATTTGGTCAAATAACAAATAATTTGTGTCAGGCTGTGGGATAATAGCCTCATAATTCATATAAAATTATGTTTCCCTGCTCCAGCCAGAGTGAGGAATTCTTGTCATCCTCACCAGGATTTACACTCTGCAGGTATTTCTGAAAACAGCTGTGAGGTTTTTTTACTGACGAAGCACTTTTGCAGAAATACTCTTTTTTTTTTTTT
>VZRM01015741.1:139140-152831 GCA_013397955.1 Grantiella picta
TTGGTAAAATATTTTTTTTTTTTTTTTTTTTTTTGGACAGTGATTTGTGTCCAAGGGCATCCTGGAAGGTACTGATGATGGGAAATGCAGCTTTGGGATCAAAGGCAGAACAAAAACCAGAGAGAACAATTGAAATGTTTGAGGCTGAATCAAAACCAGGCAGCATTTCTGGGGGTGTAAACCAGCAAACTCTGAATTCAGGGGCAGAAATACCAGGGCAGAGATGGTCTGGATTTCAGCAATTCGCTGAAGGCATGAAAAAAACAAAATGTTGGGTTTAAGGTAGAGAATAACAACACCAAACCAACCACAGTCTGCCATTGCCACCAAATTACTGGGAAAATCAGCTCTGCCTTCCCCAAATACAGGAGGTTCCAGCATGGAATTCTGTCTTTCTAAGTGGATTTGGCAATGAAACAAACAAAGCAATGTTTCCCTCTCTCACATGGTTTCGATTAGAAATTACTCTTTGAAATTGGAAAATGTTCCAATTTCAATGAAAACCAATATCTACCCCATGAGTCACCTGCATTGACAGCATCTGATAAAAATAGGGAAGGAACTGGAATTTGCTGTTATCAGTTTAACAGAAGGGCAAATTCAGATGGGATCCATTGTTCCTGAGTTCATTTGTTGTCTGTTGTTAGCAAAAAAATTCCATTATTTCAATGGAAATATCAGTAGAGATTTAAGTAATTACTATTCTTTTCTCCTTTTATTTTTTTTTTTTTTGCATGCTTGAAAGGGGGAGACTTGAATAAAGGGCAGGGAAAGCTGGAAATAGGAAGGGAAGATGATTCAGGAGGGGAAAGCACAAGGATCTTATTCTAGTGGGAGCTGGGAAAGAGAAAAATTAAAGCAGAAAATAAATTTTGAAAAAATACATCCAAAAAGCACCTCATTTCATCACAGAAAATATAAGTTGTCTGTCAACCTTGCAAATAGGAGAAAAGGGCTTAGGTTCTTTCTTTTGGACGTAATTCATGGAGAAATAACAGATGAATATGCTCCCAAAGTAAAGATATATTACTTCAAATTGGTCCTGCATTTAAATATGAACCGAGCTGGCATTTTGTCATGTCAGCTAATGGAACTGCTGGGGCAAATCTGAGGGTGAAAAATCGACAATTCAATGGTTCCTTTGGAAACAAAAGAGGGATTTGCATATCTCTTCGAAATGATGAGTTTGCAGTTCTTCCCTTCCAGGGTTCCAACCAAGTGGAAATCTGTGGTGCCTGAAATCCAGATTCCTGCAAAAAGAGCTTTTTGTGCTCTTGCTGTCATCTGCAAGGATGCCCCGGGCTGGGAACGCTGAAAAAATCACAGATAACAAAACCCAATCCCTTTCACGTGCCAGAGCTGTAATTCTAGCAAATATTTGTCTTGCAAGAAAGGGCTGGAAGGAGTGAACGTGGTGGGTGCTGCTGAAAGCTAAAGTTTCATTGCCAGGGGTGTTCGTGGTGATTGTAACACATTCCTGCTCTTGGAAAAAGGGAATTCTGCAGTTCGGGAGGTTCAAATTCAAATTCAAATTCAAATTCAAATTTGGGAGGTTTTTCTAGGAGGGAAGGTCTGGGAGGAGGCAGTGGGGCTGTGGGACAGAAAGCTGAGCCAGGCTGGGATTTAGGGGAAATGATGGATTTGAGGGAATCACTGAGGAAAAAGCTGTTTGTGTGGTGAAATATTGCACTGTCACATCCCAGCTCGTGGAGACACAACCAGGGTCTGCCTGGCTAGGGAAAAACAGGAACGAGGCAACCCTGAGGGGAAAAAGCCCTGATACAAATAAACCCGGTGGAAGATGAGCATTCCAGGAGGAGTTTCTCCATGGAAAAGGCTGTTAAATTTTGGGAAAGCTTCCCAGGGAGGTTTGGAGTCTCCATCCCTCGAGGAATTGCTGGCTGTGGCACTCAGGCTCTGGGCTGGGGACAAGGTGGGCAGTACAGATGATCCTGGAGGATTTTCCAGCCTCACTGATCCCAGAATTCCTTTGGTGGAGCAGCAGCTCTCCATGGCTGTGCCAGCAGAGCAAAGCTGGGAATTAGGAGAGATCCCTGTCCCTGAACTGTCCCTGAACTGTCCCTGAACTGTCCCCGAACTGTCCCCTTTCACAGGAGGGATTTGCTGACACCTTCATGCCTTGGACACAAAAATCTCCCGTTTTCTGTCCCAGCAGCATCAACACCTGAGCTCCATTTCCCTGCAGCTCCACAGGGTGGATATTCCATGTTTCCCTCAGTTTGCCTTGATAATCTTTTCTGGTTTCCAGGGCAATAGGATGGGAATCGACAAAGGAACACAGATTTTCATTTTTTTTTGTATTCAACAGGAGTGGAAGTGTCTCTGTTGGCAATAAAGAAGGAATGTAGAATCAGAGAAATGAATAAGCCAGCCAGCATTGATGGCCAGGAAACAAAAGAGTTTCTGCACCTGGAATGCCAAATCAGCCTGTTTTCCACACAAAAAAATTGGCTTCACAACCCAAACCCAGTGTCTAGAGCAGGCTAGCACAGGGTGGGTTCATAACAACTGGAACATGTATTTCTCGCTGCTGGCATTTGCTAAAGGATCGTTCAGCTCTCCAATGGCTTCTACTGCAGAAATGGAAAAGCTCTTTCCGACAAAGCTGCTGGAATGTTGTATTAAATCAGGTAAACACTGCAAATTCCTTCACTGTCTGTTACATCTTTAAATCTCCAAGGAATCCTCTGGCTTTCCAGGTAAACTCCTGTTTTGTATTCCAGGTAAACTCGTGTTTTGTATTCCAGGCAGCACAACTCCTGCAGAGATCCACAAACACCAGGAGTTGCCTCAGGGATATTTTCTCTCGGTTTTAGCCTGGTTCCCTCAGGAAACGCTCATTTTTTGAGGGTGGGTGGGAGGTTTATGCATATATTTCTGTCCTTCTGTGCTCCCTTCTAAAAATTCCCATTGTTTGGTTGCAATTTTCCCAAACAAGCAAGCGAGAAAAGCGACAGTGGGAGTTTATCAGACTCCAGAGAATCTGCACACTGTAAACACTTCACGATTCCAAATGCTGAGAAAGCTTTACCAGGGGCGTGAAACCTCTGAAGCTTCAAAAAATCCACGTGGGGGAATTTGTGACCTGGAAGAAAACAGCTTTGAAAGACTAAACGGAGCAGGCATCAATCAGGACGAACTCCTGAGGCCAGGAATGGTCCTCAGCCAGGGAATCTGGGAATTACTCAGAGCTCAGGGCCAGGAGGGTTGCAGGGAAGGGAGATATGGTGGGTTTTGGTGTTTAGCATTCAGAAATTGCTGCTCACAGGGAGTTGGGAGAGGCTGGGCAAAGGCAGCAACACCAGGCTGAAGGGTTTGGCTGGGGTGGGAAATACTGCAGGGGATCAGTGTCCATCAATGGAGCTGAGCCAGGAGCTGGGGATCAATATCTATCAATATCTATCAATATCCATCAATATCTATCAATATCCATCAATAGGGCTAACCCAGGAGCTGGGATCTCCTGCAGGAGCTGGGGATCAATATCTATCCATAGGGCTAAGGCAGGAGCTGAAAATCAATATCTATCAATATCCATCAATAGAGATGAGCCAGGAGCTGGAGATTGCCTGCAGGATTTGGGGATCAATATCCATCAATATCCATGAGTAGAGCTGAACCAGGAGCTGGGGTTCACCTGCAGGAGCTGGGGATCAATATCTATCAATATCTATCAATATCCATCAATATCATCTATCAATATCTATCAATATCTATCAATAGGGCTAACCCAGGAGCTGGGGATCAATATCTATCAATATCTATCAATATCTATCAATATCTATCAATATCCATCAATAGGGCTAACCCAGGAGCTGGGGATCAATATCTATCAATATATATCAATATCCATCAATGGAGCTGAGCCAGGAGCTGGGGATCAATATCTATCAATATCTATCAATATCTATCAGTATCTATCAATATCTATCAATATCTATCAATATCCATCAATAGGGCTAACCCAGCAGCTGTCAGAGGCAGGTGTGACAGGAAACCTTGGCAGAATCCAGGCAGAATCAATAATCAGGCAGCACAAATCCATGGAATCCGAATTCATTAGTTCTCCTGCCTGTTTTCCTCATTTTCTCCTCTTCAGGATGGATTTTTAAAACTTCTCACTGCAGAAAAACCCCACAGCCCCTATTCTAGATTTAGAGCACATCCCAGATCCTTTGAAGTCAGGATTCTGGTTGGCTCTTATAAA
Organism: Grantiella picta; assembly: GCA_013397955.1. Lineage (NCBI taxonomy): Eukaryota > Metazoa > Chordata > Aves > Passeriformes > Meliphagidae > Grantiella > Grantiella picta. Next base: position 143,369 of record VZRM01015741.1, read on the forward strand.
ATATATATTCTGAGCTGCATCATGTTTCTCCATCTCATCCCTGCCCTTCCAGGAGGCCAGGCAGTAATTCCTCCCAAATTTCCCTGCTCCATGGACAGAGCTATCGAGAAAATGCCAATGTGTGGGGCTGTGAGGAGTTTCACTGATAAGAGACTCAATGAGAGCTGTTGTAGGCTGGTGAATAACTTCCAACGAATTATCAGTCAGATTGTGATGCAAAGAAATGCTTCCGGAGCTTAACGAGGAAAAAAAATAATAACAATGCTGAAAATTAAGGGGGAAAAAATATAGGAAAATCTCTGAACCTGGGCAGCTGCTCAGAGCTAAAAACCACCAAAACCAAGGGCGCAGAGGAGTTTCAGGGTGAATTTTGGAGCTCCTGAAAGCCTGATGCTGCAAATTGCCCCTCTGAAGGCAATGGAAATGCTCCTGGAGAAAACACCTATTCAGCAGGGATAAGGGAATCAGAGCCATCCCAAGGTGCTGGGAAAGGCTCTCAATGCAGCGTTTGTGGCTGGGGTGTAATTTGAAAAATATCAGCGTTTCAGCAGTGCCACAGCAGTGCAAATGCTTCAATAGACTTGTTAGAATTGCCTGCAGTTGCAAAAGGCAGTTTTCACACAGTCAAAATTGCCTTTCCTGTTGATTAGCAACTTTTATTTATTTCTCTCTCTCTGGAGTTGGCAAAGTGAGAAAGGAAGTTGGGGTTAGAGCTGATTCACTTGAACAGAACTTCTGCCTCTCTCTGTTAAATTGAGTGCTCTGAGCTGGAAATGCGAAGTGGAAGAATCTCAGCTGGACTCCAGGGGGGAAATATTGGAATATGGCACTGTGGTTTGAGATAGACTGGATTAATTGGATTAATCACCGAGTAATCATTTGGGTAATCAAGGATGTAGTGAATGGTCAGAGCTGGGTCAGATTCCTCTCTGGATATTGTCCTGTTTGGGGACATGGTTTGGTCCCTGATCACTGAAACCTCGGCCAGTGGTCTCAGCTGGCTATGCCAAATTTGGAGCTGACAAAATGCACATGGATGGACTCTGAAACAAAGATATTTATTATATCAATATCTGCCTTGTGAGAAGCTGGGAGGTACAATTTGGATGACCTCTTGGCTTCAGTGGGACCAGAATCTTTTTAAAGATTCAGGACTCAGCCCAGAGAGGTTTTACTCACTGTAAAATCACAGGAGAGATGCAAAGATCACTCCCAGGAGTCCCAAGATTTTCACTCCTGTGCCTTATAGCAGCTATGTCTAATTTCTATATTCTAATTCTAATATGGCAGCTATTTCTATATTTCTATATTCTAATGGATATTCTGTTTTTCCTCCTTCTGGATCTCCACCCGGAGCTGAGCTGCAAGAACTCCTCAGGCTGGGATGGTTCAGCTCCGAACCAGAAAAGCTCTCACTGCCACAATCCTCTGCAATCTGCTGTGCTCATCTCAGCCATTAATAACCAAATTAGGATAATCTCATTAAAATGCTATTCTGTGTCTGACATCACTGCTAATGGCAGACTAAGCCCTGAGAAATGCCCAGTGCAGCTCTGGCTGCTGGAAAAGGAGATGTTGGTAATTCCCTTACCTTGGGAAATATATGAACCAGCCTGAATTCCTCATAATTACAGCAGGTAATAAAGATGCAGTTTAATAGAAGCAACTAATAGTGGGTGACATTTTTATAGAGATGACAGATGATCTGTCTCAGTGTTCTGTGTATATTTGGTAAGGGAGGAGAGTAAAACATTTTATTTGAGGCACTAAATCAGTAATGAGCAAGCAATAAACTCCTGACTGTGGCTTTAAAAATATTTGTCCTGTTAAAACACCTCCTGCAAACGCTCCAGAAACGAATGTATTGGATCAGACGGGAAATGCTGGCAGGGTTCTGTTGTCTTTTTTTCTTTAACAGAACCAGATTTGGATTTTTGTGGCTCATGAAAGGCTCAGCCTGGAGCTGCCAGGGCTGTGAGAACTCCTGGCAGGTAAATCCATAGTGAAGAGCAGCAATAAAGAACTCCAGAGCTGCTGGAGAAAGGCTGAGTTAGAAACTCCATTTATTCCTGACAAAATCCCTGTGAGATCTGAACTTCACTCCGAGAGCTGCTGCTTGATAAAGTGTCAGAGAATACAGAAATAATTCTCCTGGAAGGAGCTGGCTGGGCTTGGCAGGCTGGGGGGAAAATGAATCCAGTGTTTTGTCTGGGAATGGATTTCCTTCCGTGGCAATTGATGGTTCCAGATGGCACTGATGGTTCGTGAGATCAACATTTTTATTCTTTTCTGGCAGGGTGGGAATGGATTGATATTGACCACGTGAACGATTTCGAGTTTGGGGAACTGTGAACAGAAGTACATCTGAAAGATTTGTGTCATTTGGAGTTTCGCAGTTTGGAATGAATGAATTAGTTACTATATCACCTTTTCAGCCAGGAGAGTGTAATTAATATGGGAAAACAGTTTAATTCCTTTGGTTTGAAAGCATCCAAAGAAGAACACTCCAGATGGCAGCCACTTTCAAAGATAAAAAACTTTTTAAAGCATTTTTAACTCTCTGTGATCATGCTACATTAAAAACAACTTTTTGGGAAAAGCTCCAAGTATTTTTACCACGAAAGGTGACTTTCTCATTAAAATAGTGAGAAGATAGGAGTATTTTTAACCAGTTCTGAAAAACAAAGTTCTACTCTCATATTAACTATATTTAATCTTCCTTCTTGTTCCCATATAGAGACAGATTGCTTTAAGAGATGGATTAGCACTGCTCCATGGAAGTTAATGCCATTTCTGTCCATTCCTACCTTCCAAGAGTTCCATCCCTAAAAATACAGCATAATTCCAGAAATCACTAAAAAGTGAGAGGCATTTCTGGCTCTGCCTCCCAAGCCCAAGCTCCTGCCAGTGTCACCTCATGCCATTTTCTCCACTTGCCCAGAGCTGTTTCCATATTCAAAATGCCAAAGCAGAGCCTGATGAGGAAAATCCACCTCCCAGCTCCTCCCCTTTCTCTCAGCCATCTCCAGTGAAAGAGTTTTCCCCTTCAGATTGTGGCAGAGTCAATCTGTAATCACAGCAAAGTCCTGACACAAAATCATTCTCGCTGCACCCACTGCAAATAAAAACTCCTTTTCCACATACTGATTCCATAATATTCCCCACCCTCTCCTCCAGGAAGTTTCCCACTGAAGGCTAAACTTCTGATTTATTAAATAGATTTTATTTTAAGATGGATAATTATGAAGCTGAGCAAGGATGTTGTAATATCTAAAACTCTCTCTTTGTCGATTCGCCTGCAAGAGGAAACAATAAAAAGAGCTTCTCTGTCAATATTTATGATATCAAATATTTAACAATGGTTTCTTGGCAACTGGATTGTAAAGCAGAGTTGCTGGTCTTGGATCCAATGGTTTGTTTTATTAGGCTAAAAGTGAAATCTGCAAATGGCAAAAACGGTGCTGAAACAACAGGGAAATCTGTGTAGCAATTGCTGTTTAATGAGGCAGCTCAACAGCAGATAATTGCATAAAAATACTCTAATGCTAACTGCCTCCTTTAAAAAATTGTTGCAAGGTTGGGTTCATAATTAGATTATAATGATAAGCAAACACGAAATGGTGATTATTCTCAGCAACTCGGATAGTTTGTTTGCAAAGCTCTGCAGATCCTTTTTTACTGAGTGAGGCGTCTTGGTGAGGCTTCCTGTGCTCCTTGTTCTGTCAGAGTTTATGTGAAATAAAATACATTTCTGCTGAATTGTCATTCACAAACAGGGACACTTTTAGCCTCCATCAAAAAAAAAAAAAAAGAATGGAAATCTATAAACAATCTATTCCCTTTATCTGTGGTAAAAGTCAATGAGCTATCATTAGGGAAAACCAGGTTCAGATATTCCACAGAGGCATTAGAAGCTCCTTTCATTCATTTTATTTATAATTAAGCATTTTATTTATAATTAATGTTTGTGTTTGAAGGATGTTCTCCGCTAGTTTGGAGATTCTAAGCAGGGTGCATTAAGGTTAATTACCTCATTATTTACAGTATAAAATGCACTTGCAGGCACTCTGATCTTCACTAATTGTGGCACCGTACAAAGTAAATAAGAGTTTGCTCATAATCCGGCACTGTGATCATAAGAAAAACCCTTTTATGGAATTTATGATGCCCTTTTTTTCTCCTTGGCCTCAGTGGCTGATGGGAAACCTTCAGTAGGGAATGATCCAGAGGAGTGGAGTCTCTCCATATTCATTTTATAATGATTTTCCTCTCTTAATGCAATTCAGATGTCAAACGTAAAGCAGCTGACTTTTATTGCATTACAGGACATCAAACATTTTCTGCTACAGGGGCAATAAACACTAAAGGGGTTTGATGTGTTGCAAAGGTGATTTTGAGGTTCTCAGGACTCAGTGGAAGGACAGGAAGCCGAAAGCATGAGCTGAAAGTTGGAGAAATCCCTGAGCAGTGGGAATTTGCTCTTTCCTGGGATTTTCCTGCCCTTTTCCTGGTCCAAAAGCATCTCTTCCCAGCTTTCCAGGAGGTAAAAATCTGTGTGGCTTCATTGGATTCCTAAAAATGGGCAGAAATTCCGAATGAGAGGAGGCAGAGTTAATTGCTGGAACAATGAGCACTGGGGGTATTTGTGATCCCCGGGACTGAAAGCTCCTGGAAATCATTCCCAGCCCATGGAAAGTGCAGAGAACATCCCCAACTCCACCTCGTGCCCTGCTGGTGGCTTTTCAGTGACTCCCAGCTGAGGATCAGCAGCTCAGCTCCATGCAGGACAGCAGGAAACAAAGGGAAGGGGAGAAAGCAAAGACAAAATCTGCAGGGAAAGGATGAGAACCTGGGCTCTGCTCCTGGCTTGGCTCATCCCGGCAAAAACAGCCAGGGATTCACATTGCCATAAGAATTTACTCTGTCAGAAGTGGATTTTCTGTTAATCTGGGGTTGATTTTATGTTAGAAGCATCATGTGAAATTTAAATATTCCATGACATGCAGCAGCATAATTCCCTATTAGCTCAAGTTGTTTCCCTTAATTTTCCTTTCATGAATTTCACCCTTTGCACTGCACCAGAGCGAAGATTTTGAGTTTCGGGAAAGATCTTCATTCAGGTGTTAGAAAGGAGCTTTTGGGTTCTTTTTTCTGGTGCAACACTGAGTAGCTGAGAAAGAAACTGGAATATTTTGGGTTCCTTTTTTCTGGTGCAATGTTGAGTAGCTGACAAAGAAATTGGAATATTTTGGGTTCCTTTTTTCTGGTGCAATGTTGAGTACTGACAAAGAAATTGGAATATTTTGGGTTCCTTTTTGCTAGTGCAATGTTGAGTAGCTGAAAAAGANTTTCTGGTGCAACACTGAGTAGCTGAGAAAGAAACTGGAATATTTTGGGTTCCTTTTTTCTGGTGCAATGTTGAGTAGCTGACAAAGAAATTGGAATATTTTGGGTTCCTTTTTTCTGGTGCAATGTTGAGTACTGACAAAGAAATTGGAATATTTTGGGTTCCTTTTTGCTAGTGCAATGTTGAGTAGCTGAAAAAGAAATCAGAATATTTTGGGTTCGTTTTTTCTGGTGCAACGTTGAGTAGCTGAGAAAGAAATTGGGACATTTTGGGATTCTTTTTTCTGGTGCGATGTTGAGTAGCTGAGAAAGAAATTGGAATATTTTGGAATTCTTTTTTCTGGTGCAATGTTGAGTACTGACAAAGAAACTGGAATATTTTGGGATGCTGCAAAGATGCATCTCGCAGATCTCACCGACCTTTCCAATTAGGTGTGAGTGGCGTGTGAAAGCATTAATTGCATTTAATAAATATTAATGTGGTTAAGAAGGAGCCTCAGCAGCTCTCCAGCCTTTCTCCAGAGTGACCCAGAGGAGCAGGAAGAGCAGAAAGGGAGAATTTCCTCCCTCAGCTTAGGAATGTCTTTATAGAAGATAAAAAGATGAGATTTTGACATTTCCTGCTGCAGATGGTCAAAAGCTTCGCCTTTCTTTCTCTCATCCTTCCCTTTGGTGTTCAAAATCCATCCAGAAATTCCCATTTAAGCTTTTTCCAAGGTTCCACTGCAGAATGGAGCAGCTGTTCTACCTCCAGCTGGATTTCAAATAAATACCTGAAATAAAATCTTTGAAATAAATACTCGAAATAAAAGTGATTTGAAATAAAAACTTGGGGCCTTTCAGTTTCTCTGCTAGGAAAATGGGAGTTATTTGGAGAATTGATTCCCCTCATCGCCACCACTGTCCAACATTTCTTAAATTCTTTTAAAGAAAGTTGTAACAAAGGGAAAAAAGGAGAGTGTCAAGTTATTTTTCTCATTTCTGGCTTCTTTTATCGCAGGAAAAAACTTGGTGGGAAGCAGAAAAAAGGATGAGGAACTCGGACTGGCTCAGAAGGTATTTTTACTTATTAATATTTTTAAATACACTCAATTTAAACACTTAGCAGATTGTAGGAGGGCAGATTTGGAGCAATTTGAAATTTGCGTTCTTTAGACCTTTTCCTCCAACATTTTCAAGGGAAAGACTGAGAAAAGTGAGGCAAGGAGGAGCTCTGAGTTGTTCACAGTTGTTCAATGGTGTTTTATTTAAACAAACCTCAGTTAGAAAACATAATCCAGAATTTATCTAGGAGGGCTGAACACTGCTAAAACCTTTGGTGTAACATATAAAAAATTATTAAATAAATAAATAAATAAATATAAAGCTTTCTGGTTTAAGGATCAAAAGCTACCCATTCCTGAGGATTCATTTTAGACAAAATTGTCAAACAAAGGGGGATTTATTGAGAAGAAACCTTAACAAACCAGGCAGTCACTTCATCTTTAAAATACTGTGGGTGCATTCAGGGTGGATCTGGGCAATCTTTATATTTAAAGGGAAATCAATATCATTGATCACACCGAACAAAAGCTGCTCCATGAGGAACTATTATTAAATCTGACTGCTGGAAAAATACACTGTTTTCAAACCAGCCTGATCAAAATGGGGGTTGAGTTCCTCGCAGCCAGACACGATGAGGAAAATGCACAATGAGCAGCAGGAATTACACATTTGATCCAGAAAATCACACCAGGAGTTTGGAAAAGCTTCTCGTGTCTTTGTTTTTTTTTTCTCATACAAACACTCCCTGCAGCAAAGCAATTTGCTGGAGGGGTTTTTATTTAAGTGTAACATTTTAATGGATTTTTTTCCTTCCCGCTTCCACTCAGCAGTCAATCAAATTAGTGTCAAAATCCTAATCCCAATCCAAGAGCCATTTTAGGACAATTCTGGAAGGCCAAGACCTCAAATTCAGCTCTGATTGTCCTCAAAAAAGGGCTGTGAGCTCCATCAGCATCACTTCCGCCTTTCCCAGGAGAAGAAATTCAGCTGTGCCAGGAGTGCTGACAGGAAAAAGGTGATTTTTCAGTTTTAATAAAGCCATTCCAGCCCAGCATGGAATTTCTGGTTTAATAGTTTTATCAGTCTGATATAAAGTGGCATTTGGTAATTAAACTGGCATCCACATCACCCATGGAAATGCACAATGGTGTGTTTAAAGGCACAGAATAAAGTAAATTACGACTTAGGCTGACAGAAACCAAAATTTCGTATGCAAAGCAGCGACTCCTAAATTTCTTTAAGGAGGTTCTTCGTTAAAGCCATGCAGTTCCTTAAAATAAAAAAAATTTAAAAACCCTGTCTGTCAGAGATACTTCCATTGTCTTTATTTTACATTGTTTTTCTTCCAGAAACAATAGCAAAGAAGGTGCTCAGGACGCTTTTATCTGAAGCAATTAACCTCTAGGATGTTCAAGTGTAATTAATTGCATTGCTTTATTAAAAGTAAGAGTTTCCAGCAGAATATACAATCCTTGACATTTTTGTTATGCATAAACTCGATTAGGCTCATGCCAGAATTAAGCCTCAGGATTATACTTTCATTCCATTCTTAAATTCTCATTAAAACCAAAATGAGGGGAACTTCCAACAAAAGCTACACTCGAGGAAGAAGTGATGACACCTTCTGAGACTGAGGGATCTGAGGGATCTGAGCACTGCGGTCACCATATCATGAATACATTTCTTCCACGTTTGTCAGCTGTTAATTGGCATTTTAAAAACCACATTTGAAATGCTCCAGAAGCCAGACAGGGTTTGCAAAGAAATCACAGCAAAGGCTTCTTTTATAGCACAGTTAAATCGACTCGATTTGCTGCTGAATTCCGAATAATTAAATATTTTTAGGGATGGATTGGTCCCAGCCTGGCAGGATCCAAATGGGGTTCTGGGGAGAATTTCACCCCAAAAACTCCTGTGGGATTTCACCCCAAACGCTCCTGTGGGGCTCAGGGAGGGCAAGGCACAAACCGTGCCAGGGCTGCTCTGCCAGGTGCTGCTGCTCCGTAAAACAAAATAAATTGGGTTCTTTTTACCCAAATGGAGACAGGGAGCTGAATCCTAAAGAGCTGGTCCACGGGAGGGTGAAAACAGGGAGAAGACAGTGGGGATTTCAGGATTTATCTGAACAAACGATTTCCAGAGGGCTCTGATCTCCAGACTCTCCGGCTGGGTTTTTCAACACTGAAGATTTTTTATTTTCAAACGGCTGAAGACCCTGAGCAATCTGGATTCCACCAGAGGTTCTCAGAGAAACAGCCCTGAGCTGCTCCCGATAAAGGTTTTTTAGCAGCTTACCCTGCAATGCTGTTTATCTACTTTTAGCCCTCTATTTTGACCTTTCCTCTGCCTGTTTAGAGGCAGAGGATGATCCAACCCTCTGATTTCTGTCAGCAGGAGGATTTTCCTTCTGGTATCTCTGGCTTTTCCTGCCACACGTGGCCTCTCTCTGCTCCCAGCACTCCCAACCCCTCTCCCATCACAAGAGGTTTATTCCCATCGACTTTGGAGTCATTCCTGAGCTCTTTATTCAATTCCTCACTCAGACCTGTGGGAGCAGCGAAAACTGACCCCAAACCCTCTCTGTTTTCTCTCCATCCCCACTGCTCACCCAGGTGGGGGTCTGAGGAGGGAGAAGGTGACAAAAACAGGCTGAGGTTTGTCACATGAATCTTCAGATCCTCAATAGTAAAAAATCCCAACCGCTGAGTCTGGAGATCTGAGCCTTCTGGAAGTCATTTGTGCTGAAATTCCCACTGTCTTCTCCCTGTTTTTCACCCTCAGGTGGGTCAGGGCTTTGGGATTCAGTTTTTTTTAATTTCATCATTATTATGCTATTATTATTATTATTACTATNGTGAAACTCAGAGGTGATTTGGTAGATCTTCGTTAAAATCAGGGCTAATTCTGTTCCTGTCCTTTCCTCGTGTTGGAGAACGGACAATTAACAACCAAATCCTGTGAATCAAGGATTTCTAAGCCCCATTAGAAGAGATTTCTCTCTGTCTATGTTTTTAAGGCTGTTAACGTGACTTATATTGTTTATAGCTTTGCACAGTGGTAAATAAAAAGTCCC
>VZRM01015741.1:152943-257570 GCA_013397955.1 Grantiella picta
CCATCCCATCCCATCCCATCCCACCCTGCCACACACAGGGACATCTTCCACTGGCCCAGGTCACGCCAAACCCCGTCCAGCCTGGCCCTGGACACTGCCAGAATATATTAAATATGCAGAAACTGGCATAAGAATGAATCAAGCTGAGGTCCCAGCATGAAATATGGATGATTTTCTCCCACGATTCCTGCAGAAGCAATTTCATTTTTGCATTTGGATGTGACTTTGACTGAAATCTCAGGGGTGAATTAGGACTCTGTGTGTTCAGCTCAGTTCCCCCGCCCTGGAAATCTGAAATTCAAGACGTCACTTAGAGCTCTCTTCATACATCACTCTGCAGTTTGTACAACTTTCTGGAGGAAGTGTCTGTACCAGATAAGAACTTTTTATTTTGAGGATTTGTTGGATGCATAGACCATCTGTTGAGTAGATCAGTTCTGGCCAGACCAGTGCGATAAATTGTAAGTTTTCTTACTTTTGTGTACTTGAGGTCATATTTGAAAAAAAAAAAAATAAGGAAAAAGTAGTAGATTCTTGCAATAGTAGTGGTTCTTGTCAGCTCATACACTCACTTTAACTTGCTGTATTTTCAATCCTGTAATATTTGTGTGAAATAACAGCTGGGAAGAGAGCTGGGAGCAAAGCTGTGCTGTCTGGTGCTCACTGTCTCTGTGACCTATTCCAAAATCCTGCACCTTCAGAGAGAAAAACAAATATATTGTTGGTGAATTGCAGTTTGCATTGCCTTTGGGTGCCTCACTCAGTGGTTAAAGGGTGGGAGGTTTTCCCAAGATCTCCCACAGATGGGAGGTTTGAATTGAGAGTCTGGCTGTAAATTAAGATGATTTAAGCATTTTAAGTGCTCAGCTCTGACTTGAACTTCTGTAGCTAACAAGGATCTCCAGCCTCTTGCCACTGAAAATTCAGCATGAATTAAAAGCAGCCCTGGAGCTAATATTGAGAGCCATTCGTAATTGTCTCCAAAGTGCTGTTTTAAGTACATTTTAATGGCAGTGCTGTGCCCAAGGCCAGGCACCTGGGAGCTCATTGCCACACGAATTCATCTTGCTCTACCCAATCCTGCTGTTGTTTCCTGCACTGTTACAGCTTCACCCACTCCAATATTTCTCAGCCTAAATGGGGACTCCTTATCTGCTGGTGAAGAATGAGCACCTAGAAATCATTTTTCTGCATAAATGCATAAATATTCGAGTTCCAAACCATTTCAAAGGTGAATGGCATCCGCTCACCTCACTCTGTGCAGACAACATCAGGCAGGAAGCCAAGGGGAATTTCTGTGTTCCTAATGCCAGTGTGAATTTTGAGAAAGCATCTTTAATGCACAAAAGGATAATGCATGTTTTGTAATCCGCGCCGTGCTGGTGCTTCTGCACGTGGGTGTTTGGGGAAATAAAAATACAGGAGTTGTTAGAGATGATAAACAAGTTTAGATTTTCAAAACCAGCAAAATTATTCAGATCCCACAGCCCATGGGAGGATTGTGGCGCTGCAGGAACATTTGCAGGATCAAACCTTGCTCTAAAACCCAAACAGAGCACCCAACCAGACACAGAGCACCCAAAGGGATTTAGGAGCATCCCAGGAAAAGTCTCCATCCAAGAGACCAAGGGCTGTGGAAAAAAAACTCTAGATTTTTTTAGAGTCCTCAGAATAAAGCAAAGGTAAAAGTTTTGGGAGCCAATTTTCCACTGGGTGGACAATGAGGAGTCCCCAAAAATGAGAGTGGGGTCACTAACACTGACTGAAAGACAGAGGCTGCAGGAGATCAGCTCCTCTGGGGCTCCAGAAAAGGAAATTCTGCCCTGTGGGAACAGCCTGGGAAGGTTGGAGTCATACTGAGCTCAGCCAGGTGGCTTTGGTATTTATCATCTTGTCACATCCCTTCCTTTGCTGAAAGCCAGCAGATTTTTATTCCTTCTTAATGAATATTAATGTGACTTATCCTGATTTTGTCTCTGGATTCAGGTGCCCAAAGTCACCCCTCCTGTTCCAGTTCAGCCAGAGACTCCTGGAGGAGGGAGGAGATTCCATTAGGGAGCAATGCCCTTGGTTCAGCCCAGCATGAGGAATTTGCTATGACAAATAACTGCTAAAGACATTAATTATCCCTGGAAAATCTCCTCTGTCGCTGCAACAAAGAATTCAGCAGAAGCGGAGCTGCAGACATGGAGGAGGTGAACCCAAATCCATGAAATCTTTTCAGATTTTGGCGTTGGGCTTGTGCTTCAGTGTCTGCTGATCCTTCCCTGCTGATGGGGTGGGGATGATGTAAAACTCCTCGAGGTCTGATTTGCACTTATAAATAGCTTGGGGATGTTTTTAGAGTCTGTTTTCCCAGCACCAGAATGGGTGTGATCCTCCAGAATTTCTCCAGCAGCCTGGTTTGCCTCTCACCATCCAGGAACCATCAATAATCCCACACTCCTCCAGTTAATTTAAATGGGATTTGGTTTGTCATCAGTTTCAATCTCACCCCAAAATCCAATCCATCTTTATTCGGCTTCACAATGTGCTAAATTGTTCCGATATTTTAAAACTCTTCTTCCTTAAGGCTTCTGAGTGAAATTCTACATTTATTGAATAAAGCAGCCAGGATTTACTGCCCCAGCCCTGGTAAGCACTTTTTACTCTCCTCAAAATAGATTAGAGTTGACTGAATACTTTTTTTTTTTTTTTGCTACAACTGCACAAGTTTACAAGTCACAATTGAATTACCAAAGTGAGGAAAAGAAAGATTATTCCTGTGGGTGCAGTGCAGCTCACAGCCTTGTTTTCTTTGAAAGAAGGATTTAAAGAATGAGCAATAAATGTTATCAGCTGCAGCTAGAAAATGATGCTGACTTATTATTTTGTGGGGACCCTACGGGGCATCATGAAAACCAAATTCCTTAGCTGAGCTTTCCAGAAAAACACCAACAATGCCCTTTTGAGCACCTTAAACTCAGATTTACTACAGAGGGGAAAGCTCAGCTCACAGGCATCCCTGACTTGGCTTGAAGTTGCACAACCTGCAGTGCTGAAGCAGTTATTGATTTATTTCCTGCTTAAACAATGTGTTCCTGGTGTGACTTTTGAATGGTATTTCAGCAAGTTTTGCAGGTGCTGTTGCACATCAGGCTTTGCTCTCTTCTCCTGCATCTAAAAGAAATTTAAATACTGTGAGCCATCATCTTTTTTTTCCCCCACAAAATGTACTTGCTGCATTTTTTGCTGCTCTGCTGAGCAACCTTTCACTTGAAACCCTCAGTGAAACTCCTCATCTCAGGGTAAGTTTTGACAAATCACCAGAGTCTGGAGATCTCACAGTTGTTAGCTTGGGTGCTGTCATTCCTGGAAACCTCATTTCAGCCACCTCTATGTCTTAGGCACGACTGACACCTACAAGCACAAAAAAATCCTTTTCCAGCAGGTGTGCGTCCTGGAAAAAGGAAATATTCAACCCAACTTCTAAACCCCAGGGATTTGGACTGCAGCCTGCAAATCGGACTTCTAAATTCATTATATTTTCTGTCCCTGCCATTGTTATGCGATCAGAGTTGTACACCCTCAGCTGTCTCCCAGAAACCTGAAGGAAAGTGAATTCCACACTCATTCAGGGAAGTAATTCCTGAACAAAAAGGAGCTGACAGCTCCATCCTGCCCAGCGAATCAGTGCTTGCGGCAGAATGAGCCCAGACTGCCTTGCTTAACCACTATTGAATTCCAGGCAACAAAGATAGATGGGCTTGGAGTTATCTCCTCCAGAAGCCTTTATTATTTTTGTAGAAATCCATTGAAACACTCCACAGAAAGTAAAACACTCAACGCCGCTGGAGAATTCATTTCTCTTCACAGCCCTGATGTTGCTTAGCACTCCTCAGTGCTTTAGGGATTCATTCTGCAAGTCTTTGCATTATTTTGCTTTCTAGAAATGAGCCAGAGTTTATTTCTCCCAGAGAAATGAGAAATGAGGCATCTTTAAAAAGAGCTGTGCGTCAGGTTATCTCCTGTCCTGGCTGTAAATCTGGGCTGCATTGAGCAGTTCCACCTGGGCACTGATTCCTGCAGCTGTTCTGGAATTTTTTTCCATTTTCCTGGTGTTGGAAGCCTCTTCAGGCAGCTGGTGACTGTCTTTTGTCAGTGCCCAGGGAGATTTATTAATGAAAATAATTCATTAATAAAAATAAAGGCCAAAAAAATGCCCAACAGGACCAAATTTCAACAGGACCAGCACATTGCAGTGTTGGCTACCTGAGCTGAATTGGTTAAATTGCACCAATAACTGCTGGACTAAGCCATGTTTATCAATATTTCAATATTGATTTAAATATTTTTGGCTGGCTGCAAGTCCAGAGAGAGGACAGGAAAGGCTGAGAGGAGCAGGGATTCTCTCCCAGCTTTGGAAGGACTGATGACACTTCTGGGTCACCTCTGAGGAGCTCACCAGACCACCAGAATTACAGTTTATAGAGACCTTTAATTAACAAATCAAATTAACTGCCCACCACCATCGTATCAGCAGTGACTGACAGGGAAGGTTTTAAGCACAAAGAAAATCATCTTTGATGTGAAACCTGAACTTTCCTTCCACACCCTGAAGTGTCCAAATTCCTCCTGGATTAAATTGTTCGTGGTTTTGTCCCTCCCACCCCCCTTACTTGGGTATTTTCCCCACATCAGACACCAGCAAAAAAAAAAAACCAAACCAAAAACACAAAACCAAAAAATCAACCTCTACCATCCCTCTCCAGAAATGAGACTTTCTTAGATCCTTTCGGATCACTTTGTTCCTTTGCAGCAAAGGAGAAGCACGAGGCTGAAGGGAAATGGGGGAGAAGGAGGGAAGGCAAAGAACCTGTTAAAAATGATGCAACTTTCCCCTTCCCCCAAACTGTGAAGATTAAAATAGTGATCACAACTTCCATCGAACGGCTCAGATCTCAGCTTTCACCAATCCCACCATTCCAGCCACCTCCCCATTATTCCACCAGCAGTTATATAACAGTGCCTGATTTTATCATTATTCTTTATATTAATTCCCTTAGGGCAGAAAAGGGCTTTATTCCCCTTCCCATTCCCATCCAGATAAATAACTTCAGCTGAGTTTCTAGGACAATTCCTTTTCTCAAAGGAGCCTTTTCTGTCTGGACAGCAACGGCACAAAAAAATGTAGTTGTGGCACATGTCAGGCAATAAATTCCATCCCTGGGCATCTTCATTTATTTACATCATCTGGGCAATGTTGTCTTGAGAAGACAGAGAGTTTGAATATTTTAAAGAGCTCTTAGTATATGAAGGGGAGAGTCATAAATTGCTAAGGTAAAACGTGTTCCCAACTCAGAACCTCTATGAACATAAAGGAGGAGGAGAACAGATTTCTGGTTTCTTCAGCCCATATTTCATATGAATGGCTTGGCTCCCGTGGTGTGATTATGACAAAGCTTCTTGCAGTTATTTGTCTATTCTAAAACCTGCTTGTAAAAATACTCTCTGTGCAGATGTGTTCTGCAGGGGGCTTAAAATACAGTTGGCAGATAATTGTGAATTTCTTAGGGCATTTAAAATTGTTCCACTGCATTCAGCTTTCTAGGGATGTTATTTTGATATAATATGGAAGGAGAAATACAGCAGAATGCCATTTACTCCAAAACCATCCTTTGTATTTAAAAAGTTATTTGTATCAGAGAAAGGATTGATCCAGAAACCGAGCAGGACCAGGACTGGATGTGTTGGCACCCTGGGAATCATTTCCCAAATCCTGTCTCTGCTTTCTCAGCAGCAGCAGCAGGGAGGTTGCAACACTTGCTCAGCCATAAAAAGGCCAAAGTGATTGAATTACCACTCATAAAATGTTCATGTGCTGCTAGAAAATGATGTAACATAAACCACATACAAAATGTTGTTTAAAAAAAAGACAATCTCTGTTCCTTCCATCTGCTTCAAAGTTGGTTTTTCCTTTTTATGTAGAGACAAAACAGCTTGTGAGAATTTCAAAGCTACCTCAGTGCCTTTTCCAAAACCCCTTGTGCCGCCAGGCTCTTTTGAACAGGGTTTTTTGGGCTCTGCAGTTATTTGGCAAATTCTTCACAGCACAGAGTCAACCCACAGAGCAGATTTCTACACGGGGTGAGCAGAGGTGAGCAGGGAGACCTGGCTCTGTCAACATTTACATCTCTGAGAAGGGAAAGAAAGGAAAATAGGTGGTTTTCCCTTAGTTTTACATTAAAATATGGGTAAATATGAATGAAACAAATGAAAAAGCAACAATGCTGATCTTGCTTGTAAAGAATTCACTGCTAATCACAATAAATCTGTTATTCTCAGAAAGTAACTTCTTCCTTTTGTCCTCACCACATGGGGCTAAAAAGTTTTCTTGCATGATCGACTTTGTCAGCTAGAAGGTTCCCTGCAAAGTGGGAAAAGGAGGCGGATATGGGTCCTGTGGTGGAGCAGGGAGACACAGAGGGAGGAATTCTGCCCTCCCCAAAATCAATGAGTCTGCTGGAGCCGAAGAGGATCAGAAAGCCAACTCTGATCTTTACGGTGCAGCTCGGTGGAGGTTGAGGTTCTTCGAACAAATCCAACCTCTCATCTGAAATACCCTTTAAAAAGTGAAATATCTCCTGAGCTGCTGCTTCTCCACTGCTGGGGCAGGACAGGGGAAAGGGAGGAGGAGGAGAAGGAGGAGGAGAAGGAGGAGGAGGAGGAGAAGGAGAAGGAGAAGGAGAGGNTTCCAGCTGTGGCTCCATCCAGCCTGGCTCATCCTCTCTCCTCTGGAACAGACAGCTCTGCCAACCCAGCTGATGTGGGACAACACAATAAAAACAATAAAAACAGTAAAAACAATAAAAACAATAAAAATGAGGGCAAGATCTGGGAGCTCAAGATGTGTCCAAACCCCACAGTTTGTTCGTATTTCATTGTCTAAACATGACCTGCCTGTCCCCAGAGTCACCTCTGAGTGCTCATTGCTGGATGATGACAGCAACTGCACTCAAACTCTTCCTTCAACCAGCAAAATAATTAGTTGGCGATTCTGATTTGAGAAGCTGAGCAGCAAAATTTAGGGTATTTCCATCAAAATGCATCTCCTTAATTGGATAACTTCGCAGTCTCTCCAGCTCAAGTTTAAATAAGTGTTAATGACTCCGAGGAAATCAGAGATGTTTTGCCGAGGGGAAATCAACTCTGTGTTGAGATAGTTCAGGATTATTGCTGGATGCTAAAGGCAGCAATTAAAGATCATATGTTTGCAAATTAAAGAAGTTAGATACATTCGATGATTCTGAAATTAAACTGACACCTTTAATGCCATTTTTCTTCTGTCTGTGTAGCAACATTTCTTTTACATTACAGAGATATCGATGGGCAAGGTGAGATCGCAGGTTTTACCAGTTTTATACAAAATACCAATGCTCCCCTCTGAAATAAACTCTTATCACAAGTAACCTCTTTATAACATCATGCAAACTATGTTCTGCAATTCCAGGGATTTAAGATATACATATATTTATATACACACATTTTGGGGGTACAGCAGGACCACACTTCGATTGGTCATCATAAATTTTTAATATTTTTCAGCAATGTGAATAATTCACCTTCTCACCATGTCCTTCCACTTCTTCCCCAAGTGCAGTGTTCAGTACTGAAACAAAGTTTTGTCCAAAAAAATCACCTCCTCATCTGATTTACGTCCCAGGAGTGCAAAGGTAACTCACCTGTTCTCCTGAAATTGCCCCAAAAATCCTGTCTGGTGGGTACTGAACAATGGGGAATTTGGGCAAAATGCTGTGCCACTGATTCCCTGATCTTTTCACAAGGAGCACCAACCTCACCCATTAGATTTTAAATCCATGGAGTATCACCTGACAAACCGCACTTGGGGAGCAGCAAGGGAAGGAATTGGAAAAAGACCCCAAAAGCAGCAAATCCTAGCCCAGAGCGGCTCTAGGGAAGCTCCAGCTTGCTGCAGGCTCTCTCAGCCACAAACATCTTCAAGTACATAGAATATTTTAATTTAGAATCACGTCCTCCGCGATATGCAAGGCACAAAGATCCATCAATTCCGTGTGTTTGGGGCACGAGGGATGAAGGTTTCATTAGCAGCTCATGAGAAAATAATTTTATTTAGTATTCGATTGGATGGCACTGGAGTTTGATGCTGACGGCAAAACCTAAAGCACAGTTTTCATCCAAAATCCTTGGGAATCAATGTGATTCTCAACACTGACTTCAGTGAGGCCAGCATTTCTGCCTGAATTTGTTTAAAACGAAATGCATAGGTTATTTCTAGATCGCTCTGATTACCTCTAGGATTCTGCCAGACTAACTCATGGCAGTTTTCCTGCCTCCCAGGACAGTTTCTGTGAATCCCAAAAGCTTCAATTTTGCATATAATAATTATATCTAATAAAAAAATAGTATGAAGCGACTTCCAAAATCCAAAGGTCAAAAATTCAGCTAACATATATTATTCTTTATTATGTAACAATGAGATGATAAATAAGTTTATGAATTCACATGACCTGTGCAAGAAGCTGGGAGGCGTTTGTACCAAGTTAGGTACAAAAGGTTATTTGGATTTCACATTCGTTAAACACACGATGTAAAATTACATACAGTTGTGGAATTAAGGCAAAACCAGAGATCTTTAACACAACAGAAGGGTTGGAAAATACACAGAAATACAAACAAGGGGATCTCATCTCCAGCTGACAAAGGGGTTGTGTCTAAGGAAGGAATCCCCCCGAATGTGAATAAAGCAATTATGGATCATGTTAATTAAAATGGAAGAACAAGTGTGAGGTGTCCTGCAGGGCAAAGCTGTGCTGAATGATCCCCTCTAACCCTGGTGAGTTTTGTCTGTGTGGTTATAATCTGCTTTTTTCAGAAATCAGCACACAGAAAAGAGGAACACCTTCCACATCCAACTGGAATCCTCCACAACCCCTCAGATTCCTGGAGGACTCGATTGTGGCTGAGCTGAAACATTGGGGTGAACCATCCAACACACAACACGCAGAGGAGAACTCGAGTCAACCACTTAGCATCAATAGTGACCTTTCTCAAGACAACGGAATAGCTCACAGCAGTCAAACCCCAGGGACAACACATGTGTGACCAATATATCAATACACAGTTCTTTGGCAGCAACACACCAATTCTTGATTGAAGGCTGAGCTCAGACTCCCCTCAGTGAAAAACTTAGGCGCCAGTCTTTCCTCAGTTAGAGAAAATCCACTTTTTCCACAAAGTCCAGGAAATGAAATTAGAATAAATCTTGCAGGCAGCTTTAGACTGTAACCTTAAGCAAAGATACTTGTTGTCTGCTTTAGTCTCAGTCCCAAGACATCGTGTTTGAACACACAAGATTCTGTGGAGCTTCTGATCCAAAATTCATGGAGAGAGAATCCATATTCACCCACGAGAAACCCATGAAGAACCATCAATCCCATGGTGACAAAATGATCTTCGTGTGACAGAGGATGAGTCCACACCTGGATGAACGTCACGGGAAAACCGACTTTACAGGGGAAAGACTAGAAAGCCAGAGAATGTCGAGTACTGCCATCCACCGACCAGATTGCCTTTCTCCAGTTTCAGGTAGACCTTGTCCTCCTTGTCCAGGTAGAGCAGGACCCCGTTGGTGGCAGCTTCACGGGTGACGTCCTTGTCCCCAGCGAAAGCAGAGATCACTGGCTTCCCATTCAGCATCAAATTCACCTGCGAGAGAACCACCCCAAAAAGGTCTAAATAACAAAAACATCGAGAACTGCCCCTGAATATGAACTGCAGTGCAAGGGCTCAATCCTCAGGGCTTTTTCGGTTGTTTTAAACTAATAATGGCATTTATTTGGCACAAGCACACTGATTTTCCGTGGGTTGAACCTGAGGCATCACCTCGGTTTGGATCACTTTGCCTATCTCAGGGGTTATTCAGTCACACAGGAGCAAAAAAAAAGACATTTTCAAGAAATTTAGTCACCCAGAGATGTGACATGAGGTGTCAGAGGCACCTCAGAGGGCTGGGAGCTTACACTGCACTGGGAATAAAATGTTTGTTCCTCCCAATGCTGATGGCAGCTCAGTGCTGAGGTTTAGGACAGATTTTTAGCTTTATCAAGTGACTCCATTTTTCTATAAACACATGTGCAAGGCAGCGCAGCCTCTGCTCTGGGAGCAGCATTTCTAAATAAAGCTGGGCAGGGCCTGGGGGAATGGGCAGATCCTGGCATTTTTCATTTCCCCCATGGCAAACTATCAGCTTTCTTTTGTTTTTCCCTCCTGAGCAGCTGTAATGCAGTCAGAGGAGTGAATTATGGAATTCTTGCCCATCCCCGCTGTGCTGGCTTTGCATTTGCTCCCATTAATTTTAATGGCACTCACCACAGAATAAATTAATGCTCAGCAGAAGTCAGGACAGCAAAGCCTGGTATTTATTTGGGATTCACCTGTGTGGGAAATCCACTTAATCAGCCATCTCCAGGGAAGCAATTGCAGTTTAATGATGTTTAATGGCACCAACAGATGCTGTGGGGGCAGAGGAACATCACTGGTGTAGGAAACCTGCAGGTGATTTAGTGGGGATTCAGTCTGGATGTGGCTGAGACTGAATCCCGTTTGATCCACTCAGCTATCAAACACACAGAAAAAGGGCATCAGGATAAACCCAAACTCAGTGTGTGGTTTGGGTTTATCTCACTCCTTCTGGACCATCTCTCTAGGTCAGGTTCCCCTGCAATCCTCTGAGAGGAGTTTAATCACAGCAGAAAACACAGCCCAGGTTTGCACCGGATGGCCTCACATTGTTTAATCCAACAGGAGCCAAGCAAACCCATCCACCACTGCAGAATCTCCTGTCCATGAGAGATTTCAGGCCATGCCACAGGTTGGGACACTCCCTGGCAGGAGCCCCAAACTCCCAGGTTTGAGCTCCTGCTTTGTGGAACACCAAAGTCTGGAAGAGCTGGAATTCCAAAGAATTGGAAAGTCTGGAAATTGGAATTCCAAAGCCTGGAAGAGCTGGACTTGCAGAACCCAAGCTTTGGCATCTTTCTTGGTAAAGTGCATTTTAAACACAGGGAAGTGGCTGACACGCAGTTATTCAACCCTCAGCACTCAAGAGGGCGAAAAGAACACATTCTGAGCACATTAAACACCTCATCATAGAGATTTTCATGAGGTCAATGTTTCATTCGAGGCTTTGCCATTGACCCGATTGGAATTAGGATTTTCCATTGTAAACTGAAGGGGAATTTCAGTGAAAATCAGGGATTCTCAGGGAAAATCAGAGATGGGATTGTGGCTTGCACCAGCTCTCTGCCATCTCCACTATTCCCACTTTTCCCAAGAACTTCACCAGCAACCCAGAGCCAGAGCTGCCACAGAGAAATGTCTGATCTCTCCTCCTGCAGAAATCCATCTCAGGAGGTGTCACAGAAACTGTGGGACCTGCCAGGAAAATTGAGGAATTACTTCAAGGAATTGCTGTTGGCTCAGCTCGAGGATGTTCAGGAACTTGGAGGCTTTTTCCTCTTTTATTTAATTATTAAGCTGCAGAAGAAAGTGCAGAATTGCCCGTTTTTTCTAATATATGATACATCTTTTATACATTACATGGTGGGGAAAAAAGGAGTTTAAACAGCTATAAGGGTTCCCTAGAAGACATTCCTGTAGGGTTATAACCAACCTTGGTCCTCAGCAGACTGAGGTCATAATCAGGTTCTCTGCACCAGGAGCTAGGGCACAAATTGTTATAAAAATACTCAAATCTGGTACAAATGCCCAGAATTCCTGAGTTTAACCAGCAGCAAAATGCGACCCTTCAAGAGCATTGGAGTGAAATTCAGAGTTCTCTTTAACTCATTCATTCTGCTGGATGCTTTATGTCACCGCAGATATTCATGGCACCGAAGTGAGGCTCTGGTGATTTATCTGAGGTGAGGATGCTTTATTTCAGCTGTTCTGTTTCAATTATTGACTCTTCTGCTAGGAAGTCAACACCACAGGTTGCTGTAAACTAAGCTATTTTTCCTTAAAATCATGCTAAATGCTCTGGAGCTCAGTCAAGATCCTATCCCAAATAAACAAATTAAATAAAGATTTTATGATCATGCTGGATCAACATACCTGAATTGTTTGGCTCTGGTAGACTTTAATTACGTGAAAATTGAAACTGTAAATTCCTTTCCTTGGTGATACAAAGACAGACTCCAAGGTGAAAAAATTGCCCACATTTACTAGGATCTACAAACAGAGAAATACAGCATGGCAATGAGTACAGGTAGCGAGTGTTAAATAAAAATACAGATTATTAACTTTAGAAACCGTTCACCCATGGAAAAAAATTAATCTAGATCTATGCAGGTTTGTTAATTTCCTCTCAATTACTTTGGAAGAACTCATAAAATGGGTATTTAGTTGTATTTATAGTACAACTTTACTACAAATAAACTAGGGTGGGAATTATTCCTTAGTTTGCTACTACACCACACCTTCAGGTCCTTTCTTCTATATGTGCTAAAGTGGTTTTTTAAAAGGCATTTTTGTCCATCATTCCTCCAAAATGACCTCCAAACACCAATTCTGGGAACGGCACACAGCTTTTGGCTAAAAAGCAATGGTCAACCCAACACTGCCTTCCCAAAGGAGCAAGTGGGAGGAAGAACTACGTGAACAACACGAGACATTCCCAATTTTCAGCCAGCCTGGGTCACTGGAATACCTGGCAGATCCCAGCAAAAACTGTATTATGAGCACCAATAACAATTTGGGTTTGATTAAACAGAGACAAGTAACAGAGGAGAACTTACTAAACGCGTGCATCATCCATATGCTACATATCCCTGCAATGCCTACATTTGACTTTCTTTCCACTCAGTTATGCTTTATTTCTAATTGGTATTTTCAGGCTCCTTCATGCCAGGCACAGCCCCGAGGAGCCACAGGGCTGGCCACGGAGCTGGGGTCACTGGCAGTGCCAGCAGCGAGCTGTGTGACACAGCTGGCTCCAGCTGTCACCACGACTCGCTGCTCGCTACAGGAACAAGAGGAGCCATCAGTCTCGATGGCTCTGGACTGTCCCAGGAGGTTTTACCAGCCCAGCTGGTGTTCAAACCTGTGTTGGCATCTGCGCTTGGATATCTGCGCTGAGCAGAGCTGGACCGTGAAATGTGCTGGGAAACTTAAAGGATTTCCCCTTAAAAACCTCTGTTCTCCCCCCCAGAAAGCTGCACAAGCCGTTAAACCCTCTGCAGGCTGAGATCCCGCTGTCCCCAACCCCTCGGGGCGATGTCACCCACCCAGAGCCGCCAGCCGGGCACCTCCCTGGCTCTCTCCCCGCTGCACCCCGGGGCTGGGCGGCAAATGGGGACCTCTGCATCCCCCCAGCTCCAGCTGCCCCCCAACCTGAGCCGGGATGGGGAAGGGCGAGGCGAGAGGCGACACCTGTTGCTGCGACAGCCCCGCGCCGCTCACCTGGTCGAAGTAGATGATGCGCGTCTTGTTGCTCATCTCCGAGGGCTCATGGTTGGTGCTCCGCACGGCCGAGAAGGCCACCTTGGAGTTGGCCGCCCGCACGGAGATGCCCAGCGGCGAGGAGGACGAGCCCTTGGCGTCGGGGGCCGGGTTGGAGTCGCACACCACCAGGCACTTGCCCTCCAGCACGATGGGCTCCGTGTCGTTCTGCGCGGCGGCGGCGCGGCAGCCCAGCAGGGCCAGCAGCAGCGAGGGCAGCAGCCGCCAGCCCATGGTCAGCAGCCGCCAGCCCACTGTCCGCACCCGCGGCCGCACCGCGCCCCGCTCCGGCCACCGCGGGATTCTCCGCGCCCCGCTCCGCACCGCTCCGCTCCGCCGGCTCTGCGCTCCTCTCTCCTCTCTGCTGCTCTTCTCCTCCTCCCAGCGCCACCACTTCTTCTTCCTCTTCTTCTTCTTCTTCTTTTCCCCTCTCCTTCTTTTCCTTTCCTTCCTCCCTTCTTTCTTTCTCTCTCTGCCTTCGGCGAGCTCTTTAAAACGCGCCGCAAAAAGCCGCCGAGCGAAATCCGCGCTGCCCGCAACGCCCTTTCCTCCCCTCTCTCCGCATCAGAAGAGAGCGTGAGAAGGGGAGGTGGGGGAAGAAGGAGAGAGAAAAAAAAAAAAGCCTTCAGGTGAATTTATTGACGAGAGAGAGAAAGGAGAGGTGGCGAAGAAATAAACCGATTTGGCGTTGCCATGATTGCCGCAGCTGGAGCAGGAGATCCAGGATGCTCGGAGCGGAGCGGTGGCACTTTCCCCAGAGCTGCTCTGTGCTCTGATAGCTCTGACAGGCTGCTGCACACTCCTCTCTCTCTCTCTCTCTCTTCCTCCGCCACAAATCCCCCCTTTCCGGCAGTTATGTCATGACAAGCCTGCCCAGCTCTCACCTAGCCGAGGTTTCGGTCCCTCCCTAGAGACCCTCCTCCCCGCGGAATTGCCCCCGACTCACTCACGCACACTCCTGCCCTCCCAGGCAACTTTTGGAGAGACTGCAAAGCGCCGGGAACAGTTCTGACAGCGCCAGAACATTGCAAATCCCCGATTTTCGGGAGGAGGAGGGGGGAAAGCACTGCAGCTTGCCCAAAGGCAGCACCTGAAGCTGCAGAAGTCTCCCGGCGCACGGACCTGCTGTGCAGCTGTTTGCAGCTGGGATTTGGGCAGGAGGGAACAGCTCTCCTCAAATCCCTCACGCCCTGAGGTCATTGTGAGCACTTTGCTGTGTGCTCTTTGAGGATTAGCCCGGTGCCACCTGAAGGTGATGCCACGGGGCAGCTGCTGGGTGTGCTGAGATTGAACAGCTCTGTCTAGGATTAGATCATTTTTGGGATGTGTGCTGGAAGGATTGGAGACTGAGCAGGCACCTTAGCTTAGTTCTTCCATGAATTTTGGGATTATTAAAAACACGAGGGGTTCGGTGCTGCTGATCTGGACAAGATCTTTCCTGCATCACCTGGCCCTATTTGAAATAACCACATGGGAAAACCTAAATCCACTCCAGGGACTTGCAGAAATGGCACAGTGCTCCCAGAAGCAGAATTGGCTACACAGATTTCCACCCAAACCGAAAAAGTGCCAATGGTTTGTAAGAAATTGAGTGCATGATTTTTAGGTAGATGCCTTTCGGTACGGCAAATTTTTTGTGCTTGGAGCAGATTTGCAAAAAATATATCCTGAGTCAACCACTAAACAGCAGCAGCCTTCATTCATCCCCTGTTTGCCCAGAGGCATCTCGGGGTGCAGACGGAAGAAATTAAGCAACAGGAAACTAAATGGAGGAATAAAAAGCACCAAAATCCGCTCTCTGCTGAACACCAAAGCTTTCTGCAGGCAAATGTGAACTGGGGCTGGTTTTTGGTTGGTGTGGAGAGCTGAGGGTGAGGCATTAAGTCTGCAGAGCTCAGCAGAGCCTTTGAGAAGCCACAAAGCAGCCAAAATTCCTCTTAGCAAACATCAAGTGCAGAACTCCCCAAAATTCGGAAGGCCAGACTCAAATTTTAAGGACTCCCATTGATCAGGCAAGAGGCAGAAAGACACCACAATGGAAATTTGGTTAGATTAAGCTCACAACCTCTTTCCATTTCTGGACACATACTGTGGGAGCCTGAAAAGTCTCCAGTTGGAAGAACTTTGCTGTCTCACAGGGAACTTCCAGCACTGAGGCAGCTTTCTGACAAAGGGAAGAGCCACGGGGAGAATGAGGATAAAACACCACGTTTGCATTTACATTTTCTTTCACCTCCCGCCTTGTAAACCTGCATTAAATACAATTTCTGTATCAATATTGCATGATGCCTTCCAAATCTCTTTTGAAACAGAACATCTTGCTTCGTGTAATTAGTTATTTGCCTCACAAAAGGCAGGAATAATCTGCCTCAGACTTCCCCTCCTGCTTTTGAGCTTCACACTTGTGTCTGGAGGCCTCCGGAATTCTTCAAACCCCTCGGTAACAGAGCTCCCCTTCCTCTCCTCTCCTGGCTTTTCTTCTTCAACCTAATTATATTTCCCTTCTGTCAGGCTGAGCTTTGTCTGGTGAGTGTGGAGGGTTTTTTTCAGGGAGCTGAGCACCCCCAGCCCCTCCAGGATTCCCCCCTAACGAGGAGATGTGGGAATTCAAACCCCCAGTGTTGATGTCAATCCCAACCTGTGCTCCTGGAGCTCCCTGGTCAGGCTTTTCCCTGGGTTTTGACATAATTTCAGGCTGGAATTGCAATTCCTGAGCTGGCTGACGTCTCCATCTGGCTGTTGGCTCTGGGACAGCTGGCCTGCAGTGCTGTGCTGCTTAAACAGTTTTTTGGTCAAACCCAAGACAAATTCACCTGGCTAATGAGCCTGATGGTTCTGAAGAAGTGTCTGTAAATATTGTACAAAGTAAATTTCACTTCATTTATGTGAGTGTAAAACGTAAAGAGATCCTGTGGGGATATAATAAAATCTTCAGCTCTACACGTGCATGTGACTGCAATGAATGGAAGTTTTTGGTCTTGAATTCACACTGATGCAGAATCAAGCATAGATTTTCCTTGCTTTATTTTAACCTAAAATCCAATTTTCTTTGTTTTTTTTTTTTTTTAAATAAGGCTTTTTCTGTAGTTTGCCTATTCTAACCTACCTCTCCTCAGTCCATCCCATCTTCAAGTATATTTTTAAAAAATTTCTCCAGCAGCAGAACATAGAAAACAATGAAGAACAATTGCCTACCTATATTTGCTGGGCTGCTTTATTTTCCCTGACACTGCTGTGGTAAATCTGTGTTTGATGGCCTCCTCGGGAAAGAGAATTTTAACATTCCCTGTGAATTTGAGAGGTGATTAAGAAAATGAGTCAGCAGGATGTCTGCATGTGTAAAAGTAAAACTGCTCAGAACCGCTGACAGCTCTGGCATTTGAGGCATTTATTCAGCATTTCTCTCTGACCAGCAGTGCAAAGCTGAGCACACTCCAGACCCAAGCACCCTGTGAAAATTGGGGTTTGAAAGCTCCCAGGCAGGTGCTGCCTGTCCTTCCTACTGGAAATATTCCAGTTATTCTGTTGCACAGAGTCAAAATTAATCTGGGTTTACATCAGTGGAAAAGTGAGAGGAAAAGGTGACCCTGGAGGTTCTGTTTGTCCCTCCTATACCCCAGGTAGGATCAATTATTTGCAGCATCAGTAGTGATGTTGCAAAGGTCTGATTCCCAATCCATGCCAATCCCAGTCGATGGAATTTCCAGTTTGCGACATTGTCTTCCAGCAGAAAACAGAATTTCACTGCCTGCGTTGCACTGAGCTTTGTCTCAAAGTTCTTCCTCGGGATGAGCTGAAGATAAATGTTAATAAGCAGATCTAAGTCGCGAAGATTCAGATAAAAGCTTTAACCAGAAGTTATTTTTTGCCGGACTTCCAGCCCTTTGGGGAGAATGTCAGAACAGCAGAAAGGGAGAGACATATGGAGAAAAAGGTTTTACACACCTAAACCACAAAGTTTTGTGCATTTTGGACCAAGGAACTGGAGAGGTGTTTCATCCACTGCAGGCAGGGCTTGGAGAGAAGAGACATCCCAGCAGGGCTGTCCTTTTACAGGACGAGTTCAGTAAATCCATAATCTAAAGGATTTGGATGGGGTTTGATGTACCTAATCAGCTTAATTCCTGACAGCAAAGTGAGAGATCAGATTGTTTTAAACAGCAGCATTCCAAGGAACGAGCTTCAATGGAAGCATTAATGACAATTAATTAACTCCCATTATCTGGGAGTTATTTACTGACTGAGAAAA
Organism: Grantiella picta; assembly: GCA_013397955.1. NCBI lineage: Eukaryota > Metazoa > Chordata > Aves > Passeriformes > Meliphagidae > Grantiella > Grantiella picta. The sequence goes on from VZRM01015741.1 coordinate 170,711, forward strand.
GTTCCTGGTTTGGAATAGAGTCGAACAAATTTCTATTTATAATTTTATCCTTTCAGGCCAAGTACTCTAGAGCTTGTTCAGGAAAAATTCCGGGAGCTACAAGAAGGATTTTGGTATAAATCTGCTCATCAACACTTGATCTTTATAGACAATAACCTTTGGGGTTTGGGGATTTTTTAGGTCAATGCTTATGAGCAAATAACATCACCATAGCAGAGCTCATCAGTTATTTACCCTTGTGCAAAAGAGCATCAGTGATTTATGTTTCAAAACACATCCCAGCACTTTTAAATTCTCACACCCAGAGCCTTCAAATCTGCATCTGAAGCCTTTTGTTTCAAATGTCTTATTTATCAAATGAGCTTGAAGCAATATTTAGCTACTTTGCGGCTTTCTGTTGTTTAATTACTGCTGGCTGCCATTGAAGAAAATATTCCCAGTGGGCAAAATTCGTCTCTGGGTAAATAGGCAGCAAGTGTGAAGGCTTAAAGCTCATTTAGCAATGTTGCAATCATTTCAGTGTACACCCAAAAAATCCCTGTGCTGCTCAGACATAGCACATCATGCTGGGAGGTGAAGGATTCAAGTTAGTGCTAAAGCAAATCTGATTTTCACAAGGTTTCCATACCTGCATCAGTCTGAGCTTTCAAAGGCTCTCCTGTTCTTTGCTGCTCTGGAAAAGCAGTTGGTTCAGCTTTCAGCACGTTCCAAACAGTGAAAAATGGGGATTTACATTTAATTTGGAGAGAAAGCTGAGCAGTTGTGCATTCTGGCAGCCTGGTTGAGCCATTCAGTCAGGGGCTGAGATTGAATATTCAAAATGTGAACATCCACATCCACATTTCTGGGAGATAAGGGAAGGATCTGTCCAGCAGCTCTTTGAGTCACCTCAGCTCTTCAGCAGAGCAGCTCCTGGGCTTGACGTTTTCCATCTGCTCTTCTCTGAGATGAGCAGTTTAAAATTTGTTTGTGGCTCTGCTGAGCCATCATTAGCACAGGAGTAATTTCTAAGAACACTTTCAGGCTTTAGCTGCTGTACAGTGAACACCAAGCAGGTGCACTTTTAGACACCCCATGGTTTTATTCTCTCTGTCTAACACCATTTTTCCCCTTCTAAAAGTGCTGGTTGGGTTCAAAAGGCATTAATTCAAACCAGAGATCAGCATACAGCAGTGACATCAAAGCTTTTCTGCACGGAACATCTTCCCACTGACCACGATTTTTATTTTTGCTGCTCATTTATATAAATTAGCAGGAGCACTCTGCCTGGTGCTGGCAGTTCAAATACGAAAGGAACAAAAAAAAGGGGAAAACTGGAAAGCAAAGTTCAGCCACTGCCCTAGGATATAATTGCCCATTTATGGAAGTTAAATTTTCTCCACTCACTCTAGTGCTGGATAATCTCTTTACATTATGGGTTTGAAGAAACCCTGGGAAAATTCTGCTCCTGGGGACAGCTATTTGTATTTCAACCTGTGAATGCCTCAAAAACCCTCGTGGGTGGTGCCCCTGTGGCACTCAAATCCCTTCAGTGACCTGTGCCTAAACGAGCTCCATTTCTCACAGCATTTCCTGGGGCAGATTGAAATTCACTGAGACATTGGATAAAGCTAAGGGTTTCTTCTGGGAGCTCCAAGCTTGGCGAGTGGAGTTGTTCTGAGCCCTGCTGTTGCTGAAGGCCATTTTTGTCTAATATGAGATGCAGAAATGATCTCCCCTGCTCCTGCTGGTCCTGCTCACCCTGCTAGGGATGTGCATTTGAAGGAAACAAACTGTGAAAAGAGAATCTTTTCCTGCTGGAAAAGCTGAGCTGGGAGGGGAGGAGAATCAGAGCAGCATCTCACCACAGCCTTGCTGAACAGAGCTGAGCGCTAATTCCACTGAGCAGAATTTGTAACATCCTCACTAAACTTTCATATTTCAGAATTTGCCAAAAGTCAGCTCTTTGCAGCAGTTAAAGCTGCAGAACCACATTTCTGGGCATAAAAGCAAATGATAGGGAACACTGGATTATCCTAATATCACCCCAAGACATTGGGTTTTTAGGGAAACAAATAACCCAGGTGTAAAATTACTGCAGCTCTTGCTGGTCAGATTACTCCTAAATATTAATATTTTCCACAAAGAGAAGCATCACCCAACACTTTGACTTTCATGAGTTTTGCAGGATAAAACCATTAAAGAGGAATTCCAAGGTTATTTTCCCCAGGGAGACTTGGAGTTTGTCTATATAATCCCAAATAAATGTCGAGGTGTAAAAAATATTCTTTACACCTCTAAAACACAGTAATACAATTTAAGAGACCTGGAAAACCCAGCCTTCTACCAAATAAATTAAGAAATAAAGAATGAGGTAGGGAACAAGGTCTATTTATTTTCACCTATAAATCAGGATGTCTCCAACTCCCAGGCACTGAAGGAACAGCTAATTTGGGAAAATTGAAACATTTCCCACTCCATAGCAAAGCTTTGTGCTCTCTTAAGGGATAGAACTTCATGACAAGAAGGTATTTTGGCGTTAATTTTTTTAATTGATGCTCCAGGATATTCACACAAAGGCACAGATATCGACCGCTGGGCAGGATATATTTTTAATTGGAACAGGCCATGCCAGCTGAGCTATAAAACAAGCAGAAGCTGTTAGATGGAATAATAGAGAAGAAAGACTTGGGGGAAAAGGAATGAGAAGGGGGAAAAAAGGGAAAAAAAAATCTTCAGTTAAAACAATCTTCCCAGAATTGTGGAGCTAAGGTAGGAAAATGTGAAACTGCTCATGAGCATCATGATTGCTGCTCAGGGATGCAGGGATGCTGATTCCATGGAAATGGCACTTGTGGCAGGATGTCTGACAGGATTGCCATGCCAGTGAAGGTGGTGCAGGTTTTGGAGCTGCAATCCCTCACATCAAAAGCTGCCAGCGCTGATAACAGGGCAGCAACATGCACAGGGCTCTGTGGGATAGAGGTGAGAGGAATTAAAATGGAATTGAATTCTCCTCTTTCAGGCAGAAAGGAGGGATGGAAGGTGTAGATCCTGTAGATATCATTGCTGTGATGCTGACTTGAGGCAAACACAGCCAACATTTTGTCTGTAGAATTGAATACTTTCATTTAATGTTTCTGTAAATATTTTTTATGTCAAATAAGCCTCAGGGGTACAAATTTTTGGTTCTGTTTTATTCCTTTTGCCTCTGAGAAACACAACTGCATGTGGATAACTTCTCCAACAAGACTGCTGAGAAGCCAAAACGTCACATTTGGCTGGTGCAGACATGGAAGAAAATCCTCTATCCTCACTTTCCGGCGCCCAAGTGTCTCTGCACTCCTGGTGATTGGGCTCTGCTGACACCAGCACTGAAAACCTCAATATTGCAGCAGCCAGGCTCTTTCCTGGCCCTTTCCCTGAATTCCTGGGTATTCCAGGTCACACCTGGAGCAGCAAAGGAGATGCTGGGTATGGAGAAGTGTTAAGGGCCAACTGAGAGGTCTGTGATGATGGAACTGGGAGGTGTAAGTGAATCTCAGCCTTTCAGAGGGATTAATGCCAGCTACTCGCAGGGCTCAGTCCGGGAGTGCTCAGCACTTCCATCAAAACTCAACCCTGGGCAGGCAGACCCAAAATAAATCAGAAATAATTCACTTTTCTCTCAACCCTCACTGTTTGCAAAACTGGGAGAGAAAATACAGATTTTATCAATGACCTTTTACAATTGTTCTCTGCTGTTAATGTTGAACACATCCATTTTGTCTTTGCATTTCTAGGCCTCCTTTTCCTCTCATGCCTTGAGCTCCAGATAATTATTCTAATTAAAAACATGTAAAAGCCAACAAACACAACAAAAGTATTTTCATTTTCAAAAACAATGGATAATTACCTCCCAGATCCATTACTTAGATGCTTCACAACACCTTTTTATTTTGCTTCTCTGACATTTTTCTCTTCCTGACATTGCAAATCTCACATATTGATTAATTTCCATAGCATTTTACCCAAATACATGACATTTGCCATAAAAATCACTATTTTATTGTCTTATCTGGGGGGAGGGCAGGGCAAAATAAAACACTCAGCCAGATCCTTTCTTCATTACATACGAAGGTTGCAATGTTTTAATGTTTTAATAGCAAAATGTTTTTTAATGTTTTAATGTTTTAATAGCAAAATAAACAAACAAGAATTTATTTAAATATTCTTTCCTGGGGGTAACAGCTCCTCATTTCATTATAAAATGTCTAAAGTATTATTTGGAAATCAGATCACCATACAGAAAATTACTCATTGAAAATAATAGTTAAATCTGGGTCAGAAGTCTGGGTATCCAAAGGAAAAGAGTGGAAAGAGAAATTATAAAAGGTCAGAAGTGTTTCCTTTCTAAATATCCAGGAACCTCAAGGTACAAAAGCACAAAACGGAGAGGCTCATAAGTGATCTGTGATATTACAGGTTAAATACCACTTAAAAATTACACATCGTAAATTGAATTTTGTCTCTCAAAATGAAGGTGTTCTGCTGCACAGGTGAGACTGGCAATGTGCTACTTATTCATAAAGAATAAAATAATTAAAGTCGTTTCCAGGACTTCTCTTTCCCTCACCTCTCCACAAAATTTGTGTTTTTATGGTGTGACTTCAGCACAGGCCTTCCTAAAATCACTGATGAATGAAGATATCCATCCAAAGAGCTCCTGGGAGTCCAGGTCCTGTGGCTCCCCAAACCTTACCTGGCAATTGGAAATAAAAAAAATATTGAGTATTGGTATATCTGAGTGATCAAAACCATGTCCAGGAGGTTAAGGAAATTTAAAAATCAATGAAAAGTTAAATATCTTCATTGTTATTAATAATAATATGAAGAGGAAGAGGAATAAGAGGGGAAGGAAGAAGGGGTTTTGGTTCCTGTGCAACATGATTTCCACCCAACAAAATCCCAAATCAGTCATTCCAGGTGAGCTGGTGTCTCGGTTTGAAAGACAGGTGTCTGCTAAGAGAGGTTGAACCCTCCCTTAGGACAGAGAATGTGATTTTCCCCTCCCTCCGAATTATTTAATTTTAAAAATCAAGGATTTTCAGGCAAAGGTGTGGAGAAAAGGAATAACAGTTCTTTACTAGTATCTATAAACAAGCAACAACAATAATAGCAACCACAACTAGAACCAGAAACCAATAGCAGATGACTTTTGAGCTGCCGAGCCTTCTCCCGTGTGTTGTAATCACGGTCGCAAACAGCAGGTGGTGCTGTTAAGTTCCCGGCCAGGCAGGGTAGGTGCGATGACTGCCGAGCGGCTGCAGATGGCGCTGTGGCGCAGGGTCAGGTCAGCCTCAGGCAGCTGATGATGGCGGAAAGAGGCTGAGAGGCAGGCCGGGGCAGTGAGCAGCTCCGATTGACGAGCAGGGCGGCAGAGGGGAGCAAGGGNAGCGTTCCAACCGATGGCTCTTTTTTTTCCTTCCCCTGCTTGCCCAAACACTCATTGTTTCTTACAAAAGAGTTGATAGCTCTTAATCACCCAGCTATTTGTTGCTTAGTAACGGTGATGGAGAAAAATTCTAAGGCATCCTCCCAACCTCTGACAGCTGGACTGTTCCTCCCTAGTGCTGGTGAGATTCCTGGTCTTTGATCACCCATCTCATTTTATATTTGCTTTACCTTTGTGCTGCTTTGGAAATATGCAAACAGATCTGCTCAGGAATAACATTGCTCAGAAGAGAGAAAAAAAAAAATCCATTCTCAGGGAGAGAAATATATCCCAAAATGTGATTTAGAGAATAACAGGGCAGGGAAGGCTTCTCTCCCTTTTTCCTCTCTTTTCCACATTTTTCTTCTTGCTTTATCCTAACCCTTCAACCTTTTTTTGGCAGAGTTCTTTGTGTGCTACACACAAGCCCAGCTTGCTGCCCTGGCTGAGGCATTATTCCTGTTTGCAGGAGACAAAAAGAAACCCTGGTGCCTCGTTACAATATTACTTCTGGTGAAACATTTTTAATTAAATTTCCGTTGTCAAACATCTCGTTAATCTTCAGTGTCTGCTCAGGTAGCTCCCCGAAGGTCCTCCTGGGCTGCATCCTCTGAATAACATTTGCTTATCATTAAATTTCTCTAGTTCTAATCCCTTCCTACTCAAAAAAAAAAAAATTAAAAAAATAGAAGTCATAAAAAACACACACAAAAAAATCTCCACCACACCTAAAGTCATGTCCTAACCCCAGGACAAGGATATTTTTCCATTTTCAGAGGTTATCACTGGATTTCAGCAAACTTGTCCCTTTCCTTAAGATCCCTGACCACTATTAAATTTGGGATTTCGTTTCTGTTTCTATAGCCAGGATAAATATAAAGCTCGAGGGGAATTTCTTGCACTCCTTTCCACTCCTTTCTTCCCTTTTTAAAAAGAAATTTGGGGTTATTTTTACTGCATTTTAATATGTTATCTACCAGGATGTTGCTATAAAGCTTCTTCATTTCATCACATCTTTTTGACAGCTGGCAGAGATCCCCTTCGTATTTCTGAATTAAATCCTGTAATAAAAAGAAAACTTCTTAATTTGCTCTTCATTTGCAGCACACTATTAAAGCAGGAATTAAACAGCAGGGAAAACAAGATCATTCAAGGCAAAATTGTCACGTCATAAAAATTTCACATTTCACAGAAGAGAAGCACATACATTTCCTTGTAAGTATTAAGATATCAAAGAAAAGGAAAAATAAAGGAAATATCAACATTAGAGAATTTTAACTGCATTATAAAATGACAACACCCAAATCCGTTAAAACTGGCAGAGCCAGAAAAGCATCAAAAAGTCCTAATTTCCATTGCATTTGGCCTTTTTGCACCTGCAGCAAACACTGCCAGTTTTTGGTTCTTTAAGGGCAGAATCAGGGCCTTGGGAACAAGTTTGGAAACAAAATTTCCCACATTTTTGACAACTTAATACCTGTGAAAGGAGCACAGAGATGTCTGGGACAGCGGAGATTAACCATGAAAATAAGACACAAAATGGTGGAGATGCTATCTTGAGAGGACAGACCATCTGACCTCGAGGTGCCCCAGGGGAGGGTTGGACGGATTTCAGGACTTTCCTAACCAAAAGCATTGTCCAACTTTGGAACAGAACATCCAGGGCCGTGGTGGAGTCTCCATCCCTGAAGGGATTCCAAAGCAGGGGATGTGGCACTTGGGGACATGGATTAGTTGGGGACATGGATTAGTTGGTGCATTCAGTGCTCTTCAAAAGGGTTTTTTCAACCAAAATGGTTTCATGGCTCTGTGTCCCATGGCAGGGGGTGGAGTTGGAAGATCTCTAAGGTCCCTTCTAACCCAAACTGTTCTGTGATTCTCTGATCCTCTTTGCGGGCAGAAGTAGTTACAAATCCACTCTAAAATTCCTATTATCCCAAATTACTTATTGGGAGCAACCACGGGGCTGCCTGCTGCTCATCCCTTTGCCTGGGAAGGAAAACCAGGAGGTGCAGAAACCCTGAAAACCCTTCCCATGCTGCAAATCACAACGTGAGATGCTCTCAGAAGGGAATAAAAAGCCATTTTCCTTCAAATCCTCCCAATTCCCAGGTCTCAGCACAAACTCCCAGGTTACTCATCCCTTCCTCCAGCCCGTAAGGTTGTGGTAAAGTTACCTTTAGCTCCTTGCAGAACTGGGACTCCTGGGCCGTCACCTTGCTCGGTTTGGGTTTAATCAGCCTCCTGCAGTGGACGATGTTCTCCAATTCTTTTTTTAAAACTAACAACAGGGATATATAAAATAAATAAAGAATTTCACCAGAATGAAGAGGTGTCCAGAGTACTGCGATTGTCTAATTTAGGGCACAAGGAAAATAGAAGGGAATAAGGGTCTACAATGCATTTGTCGAGGAATATTAACTTTCTGGTTTGAAGTGGAGTTCCTGAAACAGGCATTTTCTTATGGAAAAAAAAGTGATCACACCCCAGCAACTGCAGGATAGTGAAGAGGCTGATAGCGTGGTAATGCAGCAGCCATAAATCTGACCTCTCCTAGCTCCGAGCACTGGGATGAACCACGGAAACAACATTCTTCAAACCCACAGTTTTGAGTCGAGAGTTCAGGGTTCCTTTAAAGACAGGCACATCAGGAACCCAGAGAGGGAAGAATCAGTCCCTTCCAGCTCCCCCAGCCACCTCTTGGATATATGACTGCAATTTCTGGTTCCTATTTTACACCTTTGCCCACCGCTTTCCCAAACTGTCCTTCAAATGTTCTGTGATTTTGAATTGTCCCTGCAGCCCACGAGTGACTGAAGGCAAACTGTTCAGTTATTATGTCTGCTGAAAGGTGGGTTAGAGTTCCTTGGAGCAGAATAAAACTGTTTTATCAGCTATGATAAAACACACTGAAGGAGCACTGAGCTACTCCCAAAGCTGACCCCAAGGCCAGAAGGGGTGCAGAGGTTTGCCAAACCAAAGCTGAGAGTGACCATCGTTCAGATCCCTTGTCAAAGGCTGAAATTGGGAATATTGGTCTGTAGTTACAGCCAACACCCCATCACACCTTCAAAACACAAACTTTTATGAATTTCAAAATAATAAACATCGTTTCCATTCACTCACACTCCTCTATTGACTCTCAAAGGGTTCAGTCCAAAACCCACTGAGCTCACAGCTCATGGTACTGTTCCATGGGGAGTTGTAAATGTCTCCCAAAACCCCTTTTATAATTGAACAACCTTTTCCTGCTCCTCCTATCGACTTCACTGGTGTTGGAGAAGCTTGCTACAGGGAAGTTGTGGAACTCCAGGACTGAGCTGTAGGAAGTTTTGTCCTGCTGCATTCCCATTTCCAGCTTCCAGAGACTCTGCCATCGCTTTAATGGAGCACTTGACGTTTGTATTTTACCATGGACAGGACTTTTGTTTTCACATTTCTGAACCACCTGGGCACACTTGAATTTTTATTTTTTTTTAACAGTAACATGACAGGTTAAGCATCACCATGGCAACACTTCACCTCAATGGTTTGAACCTTTAACTCTCTTTACAAACTGCAGAGGTGCAGTGAGGAGCTGTTCCAAATGACTGCACAGGGTGTGAAAATCTGAATGGAGAAACCACATCTACATACCATCAACTTCAGCACTGAGACCCTTCATGGACGCTGGAAAGGGAGAGAGAGGGGGAAAAATGACATAAATATAATTTCCATAGTGAGGATGGGAGTTTCCACATTCCACATTTCCACTTCCACTAAAGTTGAGGGACTTCATTTTTGATTTGTTGATTATTTCCCCCCCTTCCTTGTCTCACCATCAGGAACAGTTTCAAACTCTGTCAGCTCCTGAGGAAAGGTGGCCAGCTCGGGCTGGTGTAAGAGGATCTGTTCCACAAGGGCATGGAGCAAGGTGAATGTCCTCTCCTTTGCCCTCAGCAGGGGCAGCTGCAACAGAGCAGAGCAATAAACAACACACCGAGCTCTTATACGATAAAAATTAAATAAAAACCAAAAAGGGAGCAGCAGGGATGATGATAGATCCCAGGTTAATTTGACAAGAACAGAAAGCAACAGAATTAAACCTCTCCTTTTCATTTTGCTATGTCACACACATTCCTTATTAAGATCATATCCCACTTTTTTTTTTTTTTTTTTGGTGTCTTCTCCTTCACACGGCTCTTGTTAAACTTCAGGTACCCTAATTGATTGCAAGTGGTTTTGGACCTCCAAAACTGTCATTTTCCCTTTTCCCTTAGAATCACTGTGCTGTGTTCACAGAGAGAGCGAAGTTCCTTAATTGAATCGGGGAAGATGCTCTGTGGCAGAAAATGACTTTGGAGGCATTCTTCATTATGATAGATGTGCCATTACAGCCATGGTATGTAGAAAAATAATAAAAAAAGAATGTGTGTTGTGTTTCAGAATTGTCACTAGAGTTATAAATCACTCACTCGTATAATAAAGTCTCCAGATGGGAAAGATACCTCTTAAAACAAAATAAAAACCATTCTCTCTTCTATTTAAAGATCAGGCATAATTTTATAATACTATCAAAGACACGAGGCAGATTAGGAAATTTGTATATATTTCTTGCTTTTTAGGATAAAGATATGATGCTCTGCAACTGCTGGGAGGAGGAAGGAAGAAAAGCTGTTTTCAACACCAGCATTTTCTGATGGCAAATTCTGATTAAGAGAGGAAAGGAGGTTGCTTAAGACTAGTGGCAAATTCAGCGTGGTGGGTCAGTGAAGAGACCCTTAATTAGAGAATTAAGAACTAAATTATGGGGTTTTTTACAACAGGAAAGAGGAAAGATCACAAGTGCCCCCTCTGTAAAAGCATTGCAGGCAAATTTCACTAAGCATGAAGCACCGAGAAATTGCTCTGAGGCCACAGAAGTGTTCCCAGAGCAGAAGAAAAGCCCAAACTCATCCTCTGAGCCCAGGGAAGTGAGAAAGGTCCACAAAACAAAACCCAAACTCGTGTCTAACCAGCGCCTGCAGCTCAGCCAATTCTTCACGCCGAGGGATTTCAATATCAGAAGTTTGATGTTCTGCCCCATTAGGGACGCAGTGAATTCAGCACCACAAAGGCAGTGCTGCTGTGTGAAATGGGGAAACACAGCTTGTTATCACAGCCAGGGAAGGATTGATCGTTCAGCAGGATTTGATTCTGTGGAACTGAGGGCAGGTAGCAAAATATGAGCTCCTCATTAGGAATCAGAGCCTCTCTGCACGTTCAGGCAGTTAATATTCATAACACACCTTAGGGGTGATGATTTTAATGGCAGGAAAACATTTACTCACTTTGGCCAGGGATGACAGCCGAAATCCTTTAGCCACCTCTTTTCCAGCTTTCTCATTCAAATGGTTCCCAATGGCTAAAATGTACTCCAAGACAGCAACAAACTTTGGGCTGGATTGCAGCTGCTTGCTGGCTTGGATCTTCTGGATTATCAACTGAAAAAACACAAATCTTCCCTCAGACCAGGCTGAAAATGTGGTTAAATCTGTGGCTCTGTGCCTTCCCTGTGCCAAAGGCTCTCTGTCCCCAGCTGAGGTCACAGCTCAGACCAAGGATCTCTCCCTCCCCAAAACCCTCGGGGTTTTCAGCAGTTTTCAGACTCCCCAAGACAAAGCTGTGCTGGCACAGTCACCCCAAAGGGAGTCACATCCTTTCTGCCTGCCAAACCTCAGCCTGCTGGGCACACCAAGTGTTTGGCTGTTGATTACCCAAATTTCAGGGATCAGGGGAAGCAGAACTCCATCCTTCACCTCCCTCCCTTCTCTGCACAGCAGCTCAAGGCTCTTATCAAAATTCTTAGCACAGTTTCCCCACAAGGAAGAAGAATAATTTCCTGTACTCCAACTCAGTATAATTCAGTTTTCCCAGGGAAGGCACCTCCCTTTTAGGGCTACAGGCACAAGAGGTGATTTTATTCTCACTTAGGACATTTGTATTGTTTTTAGCACCACACCTCTTTTCATCAGTCAGCAACACACGAATTTAAAACCAGGGAAAGGATGAAACACATGGGAGAGCTGAAAGCTGTTGTTAAAACATTTATAGCTCAGCTCGAGGCCAGAGGGTGCTGAAAGCCAATATTCACCTTTTCCCATAGGATTTTACGTGTATATTCTGTGGTTTAAAAATAGGTGTTAGTGGGCAGAAATAAAAACATACTTAGACACTAATCAGCTCTTCAATGAACTTTAAATATCCATCAATACTTTAAACATCAAAGCAAACAGTACATGAAATAGTTTCCAAATAGTCAATGTTTGGCTTCGGTGGAGGACAACAAAAATGTAATATTTGCATCTCCCACCCTCAGGTCATCCTTAAAAAAGGCAAAGAGGAACTTGAGTTCCCAAATATTTCAGCTCAGTGCTGCAATCCTTAGGGGGAATAGCTGCTTCAGACTTCAGAAAATAATAAATCTCCATGAGATTTGTCAAATAAACTTCCTCCATGTCTTAGATTGATTCTTTCAGCTCATAGGGCAGGAATCTCCCCACAAAGGGAATTGGATTTTAATGATGAAATTCACTTCTGTCAAATCACTGGCCAAAGAAAGAGGAAAGATTAACAGCACCAAATAAAAATTTGAAAATCTCCTCCCGTTCTTTCCTCCCTCCTTTGTTAAAGTCTATTCCATGCCAGGCTCGTTATTTCGAGCCTTGGTGGAATAAGGATGATATTAAATGCACATATGAAAATAAAAGGGGGAAAAACCCACGAAAATAAACTTATTCCTTGTTACTCACAGGCTCCAGCTCTCTCATGCTCTCAGGGAGCTCCCGGACACTGAGCAGCAGATCCAACCTTTGGCCCAAGTGAGGGATTTTACACATCTGCACAGAATTGGACAGGAAAGGAATCAAAACTCACATTCATACCAAAATGCGCATAAATGTTTAATGATTTATTGAGTAATTCAGCTGTGCTATTGTTTTCCTAATTTCTGTGCTCATATATTCATTTTGCTCTGGCTCTGAAGCCTGTGGATACACTCTGGCACACACCTGAAAATTCAAGACAACGCTGTGCTCGTAGGGCCAGACACAATTAAAATCAAATCTCAATAATTTCTTGTGAGAAAGAATGGAAATATACCATTTATGGTATTTTATTATGCAATTTTATTGCATAATATTATTTATATATTGCATTATAAATATATATATAATTTATTTAATATTATGCAATTTTATAGGTTACAGCTTCTAGATTCTGGGAATCTAGCTCAGGATAAATCAGCTCCTGCTTTGGAGATTTGGATTTTGACTTGGAGATGTGAAGGGATCCATGCAGTTCTCTTCTTGTTATCTCCCAACTCTCCCTCAGAATAATCCCTTTGCACTGATTCTGGGCGCAATTGTAAATTTAAAGTTCAAAACAACAGCTTCTTGTAGTGGTTTTGGCTCAGGGAATGTCCTGGAAACAGGATGTGGTGCATTTTAAGGTTGTAGCTCCTCACCTCCAACATAAACTGGTTAACCACATGCAGGTCTGAGCAAGAACCCTTGAAGGACAAATACTTCTCTGCATCTTTTGCTGTGGGCAAATACCTGTGAAGAGAAAATGAAAATTAGATGTCCTCTACATGCTGAGAAATGAGAATTCGGAGAATTATTCTGAGAAAATAATTCTCCCACTCCTTGCACTGGAATCTCTTTGATTTTGTGTGGTTTGTGTTTTGCATTTATTCGTTATCCAATGGGGCTTTGCAGGTGTTTGAACCAAGTGTGAGATGGAAAGCAAAACTGATCTGCAGTTACATCTGGATAGCTGGAAATGCTTTTAACTACATAAGGAAAATAAGGGAAATAACATAAGGAAAACACATAAGGAAAATACACAAGGAAAATAACAGCCAGAATGCTCACCTGCAGATGCGCAGATTATTTACAATGGCAGAATTTTTGTGTTAGAAAAGGTAAAACCACGAGACAGAGGAATTTCCAAGGCAATCAGGATCCATTCCTTCTCTCTGTTATCACAGAACATCCCGAGCTGGAAGGAACCCACAAGGATCACCCAGTCCAGCTCCCAGCCCTGCACAGACACCCAACAGTACCACCCTGGACTTTTTTTAAGGGTGAATAGGAGCATTTATCTTCTTTACCATAATTTTGATGGCGTTTTTACTTGTTTAAATAGAGCACAGCCCCACAGCTCCCTCCCTTCTGCACAAGGCCACAGAGTGTTCTCCAGATTTTTAGAAAATGGATGTCTTCAAATATTCCTCCACTTGGAAAAACAAACAGAGCACCACAGCTCTCTTCCTTTGGAGATCTTCCTGCCTGTCTGAGTGATCACTGTGGGAATTCACAGCCTTTCTGAAGAAAAATGGAATCGATGGCAGAGCTCACATGTGAGGAGGAGGGTAAGGAATCTGAAATGAGTATTCAGGTCTGCTCTCTTTTCTTTCTCTTCAAACAACCTTCCAAATTTGCAGCAACTCTGATTAAACATTCATGGGCATCGCTATACATTTCCATTAAAAGTCAGGAAAATTACTCAAAATGGAAAAAATAAAGCAAATATATTAGCATGTTAAACAGAGGACAAATGGTAAGATTTATTTGACTGTTGTCAATAATTAATATGACATTTCAATTGTAAAATTGCTGGGGTTTGAATTATACCATCTATATTAAAGCAGATTACAATGTAATCCTTTCTGCACACTTCCCCATCAAGAAAAGAAAAGAATTTTAATTTAAAAATAAGTTAGCTGTTGGCAAATGAAAGGGTGTTTGTTCATCATTAAAAATAGTTTGAGTTTTTAAGCAAATTCATAGAACATATTTTAAAAGGTGAGAGCAAACATCTTCATTTAATCAGAGGTCTGACACCCTATAAAATTGTTTAGCTGCATTATGCATAGAAAATGGAACTAACAGATTATCTAGAAGGTTTAAAGCTTAAAGCATTAAACAATGGGAGCCATGAGAATGGAAACACAAAAACACGTGAGTGCTTTCCATAAATATCTTTTTACATGAATGCAGCTTTAATGGAATTTGCACAATGAAAAAAACCTCTCATTGCTCTGAAAAAAATGAAGTTTAGAGAGACATGAAGGGCTTTGCTATCAGGACAAAGAATCGTTCAGGGAATGGTGGAGAGGTTTCTGTATCAAATTAAGTTTGAAGTTTCCAATAATCACCCATGTGAGCAGAACACTCTGCTCTGGTCACAGCCTGGGAAATGCAATGTTTACTTTGCCTTTCAGTATTTTTCACTCCAAAGCAGCAGATTTAGCCATTCTGCCCAGGCTCAGACACCGTCAGGTGCACTTTGCACAGAGAGGAATTTCCCTGGACTGTCCAGTTTGAACTCCAGAGGTTCACAATTAACAGGAGGCCACAGTTTTCAGAGGTAAAATCTCCACTGCAACACCCAAATCAAGTGGAAAAGTCTGCAGAGGTGTTGGGTGTCCTCCTTAGGTTGTCCCTCAGTGCACCTCAGTGCTTTGTCCCAGGGAAACCTGGGAGTGCTGATATTACATGAAAATATCTCTTTGCTCCTTCAATTCCCACTGCCTTGGCAATCCAAACCTTCATTTCGAGATGCATCTCAACATTTCAGTCACACCTAGAACTCTTGGGATGGAAAAAGAAATCTTCCTTTCAGTGTAGGATTTGCACGTGGATTCCTAGTTTTGGTTTTCGAAACCTATTTTTGGTTTTGGCACCAAATAATAATCCCAGGGACAGAATCCATGAACCCACATGGCATAGTTTGAATCCTTGAAATTTTTCTACAACACAGAGCAATACAACAATCAATATCCCTCACACATTCCACTGCTGGAAAAACTCCCTCAGCGTTATTGCCATCAAAGAAAGACTTCAAGGAAAAAAATACGATATTTCAAGCTTCATTGCCATGGTGATTATCATTATTGTGTGGTGGCAAAGAGCCCAGATGCCATAAATCAGTGATGTCACAGCAATTTGGGCAGCGTGGAGATTCTGCACTGAACCTGCAGCGTCAGGATTGAGTCCTGAGCAGCACAGAGTGGTCAGAGTTTCCTTCAAAATTACTGATTCGCATCAGGATTTAAAGGCCAAAATTAAACTGATTCCACGAGAAGTGGGAATATCAATTAGATGCTTCCTCACTTTCTCTGCCAGTGTCTCCTTTTTCCCCGTTTTTGAGCAAAAATCTCAATTTTTTTTCTCACTTTGAAGCAAGAGACAGTTTCACATCGAGTTTTCACATGTAAAAATGTTTGTTAAAATGGCCCAAGTGTCAAATGGGGATTGGGATGCATAACAGATCCTACTTTGGGATCTCCCTTCTTTCCTTTCTTTCTTCATCTTGAATTATTCAAAAAGTTAAAATCTCCTACAAATTTCACACACCAGCAGTTTGCTTTCACTCCTGAAATCTCTTCAGTTTTGTTAAAGCTACAAAAATTTGAATTCTGCCTTAAAACCCACAAATCTCTGCCACTCAGACACACAAATACTCCTAATATCCCCTCACCCCAGAGAGCTCCTTTAACACTTGTCTGCCTTGCTCTGAAATTCCCATTATTTTCAGAAGATTCTGACTTCTCCAAAAGGTCCCAGAAACCAACAATTCTCCCCCAAAAATTACCTTCTTAGTGCTCTGATCTGCTCATCTGTAAGCCCACCGCTCTCCTCGTGGATGATGTACAGTTTTTCCTTCAGCTCACTCGGTTTTACGCGGAAACTTTTAAGGAAAATGTCTGGAGAAAAAAGATTCTTTGATTACTCAGAAGGAAATGGTCAAGGGAAGGGAAATCAACAAAATATTGCATCTAGACTTAGCAGATTTTCAAAAAGGAAAGCAAAGAAAAATAACAACCAACCAGAAAAAATATTTAGCAGCTGCTGTCATAAGGCAGTAGCTCAGTCTTTGTATTTTCTTTCAATTTACATAGCAGTAGTCAAGGAAAAACAAATCTGAGCATGTTTTTCTTGTCTCTTATTGATACCTGCTCCCTGTATGGCAGAAATTTCTTTTTTTTAAACAAGAATTCATTAGATAATTCATCTTTTATTTGTATTTTCCCATACAATGGTCTTGAGTTCAGAGTGGAGATCTCTCAGAGATCTCATTTTCCTCTGCTGTTCACAACTCCACTCAAATTCTCCGGAATTTTTAACCTACTGGCATTTTGGAGCTTCAACTTCTTATTCATTAATTCAAGGACCATGATTTTCAGCACTTGCAGGAAGATTAATCAGAATTCTCGGGATCAAATTAACTTTTGATCTAAGTAATGTTCGTTATAATAAGGATATGCCCAAACTCTCGCTGATGAGGATAAGATTAAGAAATGGATGTAGAATGTCCCAATGAAAAACGTTGTAAGAGGAACAGGATCAAAAGGAAGAATGGTGCTATTTGCAAAGCAAAGGAAAGACATTTCCTCAAAGAAACTGCAGTGATTTAGTAGATAAAAGTGCTATTACAAGATTCTTTTATCTGCAACAGCACTTTCCTATCACTCTTCCTTTTAACCCTTCAGATTGTCAGTCAAGGGATGCAATCATTCCAAGTTATCTCCATTTACATTTCCCAATTAAAACTTTACCCGGTCTCCAAAATACATTTTTTCTTATTAATATTCATCAAGATGAAATCATTAAAACTTCACAATGAACTGCCCCAAATTCTTTACATGTGTAACACTTCTCAAAACATCTCTAGGTTATAGAAGTTTTTTGGAAAGGCATCTTTGTAACAAAAATCAGAGTGATGTCTGGAGAACAATTATTCCTGGTCCTTTAATATCTGCTACTTGTCATCAAAGGAATGGAAAGACCTTTACAATATTTGATTAGGAAGAGCAGGACTGGGCGTTGAGCTGCTTCATTAGCTCTGTTCTAGCTCAGCTTTTGGTAAAATCCCACCTGAGATGTGAGAGCAAAGCGTTCTGTTCAAGAGGAGGATTCTGCTCACAGCCTGAGGGAAAAACAGGAATTGCTGTGTCCTGACCTGGAGCTGCCCCAAAGGCTTCTCACACCAATCCACCTCCCCTACATTAAGTTCTTGACCCCAGAGCAGCTCAGCACTCCAATTTCTACCTCCCAACCTGCTCCTGTTGGCTTTGCAGCCCACGGAATTTGGACAGCCGTTGAAGCCAGAGGCTGAAATGGATTTCCCAGGTGTCGTGGGTGATTTTACACTTCTGCCCCAAGGCTGCAGATCCCAGCTCAGTGCAACACCCAGGTTTTGTAGGAGAGAAGCAGCTTGGGGCTTCCTCTCTGCATTATCAAGGACCATTTGGAGGAACTGAGCCATGGGGGCCTTTTTTATACAGAGAATTAAAAGATGATTTATACACGACCTTGGTCACTGCCTGCTGAATGGCAGAAAGCTCAAACAGAAAATGCAGGCAGAGCTCAGCCCAGGCCTGCAGAGAGGAGCACACAGCCCTTATTAATCCACTCACTGAAGTTATGTGCAACTTTTCTGTCCAGAAGGATGTGCTGATTCACTGCAGGTTCACTGCCCAGAAGCACTGCCGTGTCCTGGATCTGGAACTGCTCACAGAGCCTGGGAACATCTA
This sequence comes from Grantiella picta, assembly GCA_013397955.1. Taxonomy (NCBI): domain Eukaryota; kingdom Metazoa; phylum Chordata; class Aves; order Passeriformes; family Meliphagidae; genus Grantiella; species Grantiella picta. The sequence continues at coordinate 188,722 of VZRM01015741.1, forward strand.
TTTTCCTCTTGCACGGGTCACACGATCCCCACACGGATTTGGGAATCTAAAAATACAGCAGGGACACAGGGCAAACAAAGAGCCAGGAGAACAGAGGCCTTTTGTTCCATCCAAACACAGGAAGGGCAGCCAGGCCGTTTGGTGGCACAGCTGGATTTTATAACTGCCCATGGAATACAGGATAGCTATTTAGGTTTTTCCTTTAACAGCTCCCGTGGGTTTCATGCTCACCTTGTCACAAGGAACAACATCCCAGTGAAAGGCTTTGGTTCTGTTGGCTGCTGGGGAGGGGCTGCAGGGCTGGGGAAGGGCAGGGGGGGCTGGGGGAGCCTCTGCCCTGCAGCTGGGAGCTGGCACGGCTGGCACAGCTGGCACAGCTGGGGTTGCCTCTCCCTCCTCAGGCTGTGCCAAGGGGATCCAAGGCTTGCTCAGGCTGCTCCTTGCAGAACTCCCACCCAGGCAGGGAGTGTCCTCTTTCTCCTCATTCACAGGAACAATAAATTCCTCATAATCAGCTTCGGGGCTGCTGCATCCTCCAGAGCCCTCCTGGGGCGGGGTGACAGTGTGGCCCGGCTGGCAGTGCCTTTCCAGCAGAGACACCCACTCATCCTGCAGCTTGCCAGCAACCCCTGGCCTGCAGTTCTGCACTGTCAGGGGTATCCGGAGCCTGGAAGGGAAGAATGGAATCTAGAACCAGCAGGAATGTGGGTAACATCTGCCCACCCCAGCCACAGATATTCCTGATGGGAGCAGAGTGGTGTTCAGCAGCTACACCTGTCAGTGCTGCTGCTCTGACCTTCTCAGAGTTAGCTGTTGGTGTGCTTGAGGCTGGAGAGGTGAGGTTTGGCCGTGTGTGACTCTGCAGCTCCTCACTGTCCCTGCTGCCCACCCTGGGCAGGGAGCAGAGTGCCACCCCAGCCTGGAGGTGCTGCCAAGGCACTCACATCTGGCCCAGCAGCTGGACCAGGATCTCCTCCTGGCTCCTGACACACCTCCACTGCTGCTGGGGACAGAATTTCAGTGTGTCAGCTCAATTTCACTCGTGATTCCTCCTGAAAATCCTCAAATCTCTGCAGAGCAATGGGAGGAGTGATCTGTGTAATTGGTGTCATTCTGATGGACTCATTTATCCATTTCTCCATTTCTCCATTTCTTCATTTCTCAGTGTTGCTATTTTACCCTGGAACACTGATGCCCTCTGTTGCCTCACCTTGTTCCTAGTAGCTGTGCTTCAACAAATCATTAATTACCAACTGTACTCACAAATAATGGTGCTCTGAGGTCTGCAGGGAGAAGCTGGAGTCCCCGGTGTCCCTGCTGACACTCACACTGCCAGCTGCCAGGGGAATTGTGGCTCCTGCAGGCTCGGCAGGGTGGCTCCTTCCCCCCAGCCCGAGGCAGTGCAGAGCCAGCTCTCCTTCCCGCAGCTGAGCCAAGCACCTGGAGGACAAGGGATGGATGGAGACACAGATAATTCCTCATTGACTCCTTATTCACCCAGCCTGGCCCTTGGGAAAGCTTGGAAAAGGATTGACTTCCTAATGTCAGTAAATCCCTACAGCATCCTCCATGGAACAGCCCAAAGGTAGCAATTGTAAAGCATGGAATCTCAGAGATGTTCTTATTTGAGAGTTTCTTCTTCTCATGTGACACCGAAATAAAGTGTGACACAAAATCTGAACAGCCTGCCATGCCCAGTGAGAGCTACAACTAAAACCTGACCAGCAATTAAAAATCACCCAACTTCTGTAAGTATTTTAGCCAAGCTCTGTCCCTCCCACTCCATTTATTCCTCTTTTTTTGGGATAGTGGATCCTTTGGACTCTGAGCTTTTAAAGGAATCCTCTGTGTGACTGAGCAGTGCCTAATGTGACAAGATTTCAGAGTTTCTGTGTCTTCCAGGTTTCACTCCACCAAGCTCTAAACAAACAACCAAACTGAGTTCCCAATCCATTACTCCAATATCCCTCTCTCCTGGAAATCCTATAACTCCATGGAAGCTGAAATTTGGGGAAAACCTCTTTAAATTATAATTAACCCTGGAAGAAATTGCCTGACCACACAGAGCTTCCATTCCAGCAGAATCCTCTGCTCCATCCTCTCCTCTGGAATTCTGCCCTGCTGCTTCTAACAAAGGTCCCAATGAGAGGTTGGGCTTTACTGTATGTGGGTTTTATTCTTATTTAAGCATTTGCCTTCTCATTTTTCTGGAGGGTTTCTGCCTTTCTCTGTCATCCTGACAGTTCTATCAAACCTCCCTTTCCCCCTGCTCTCTCTTCGAGGTGTGGCTGGTTGATTAAGGTGTTCTGTGAGGAATTTAAATAAGTTCAGCTGCTCCAGAACAAATTAAACATAAAATATAAACTGCAGCTATTCCCACCCAAACAGTCAAAGTTATAAGAATTGTTTAATGGAGCTGGCAGTTCTATTGATCTCTCCTTTCTTCAAGGCAGGGACTTATGGTTTAATCGGATCTCCAGATGCTTCCACCATCACTTACTTGGCCAAAAAAAAAAAGGAGAAAGGGAGAGGATTAATATCAAGAAGAAAACAACAAAGGCTTTGCTTCACAAGATAAATAAAAATCAATTTTTGTTTGTTAACAAACCCGTTCAGTGTTGCAAGGTAACAAATCCCAGACACACTTGAGGGTAGTGTTTACAAGACATACAGTGGTAGCCTTTTAAAAACAATTAAAATCATCTTCTGTGAACTGGGAAGTCTTTTGAGATAATTGCCCTGTGCAGGTAATTACAATGTGAATTCTCTTTTCATTAGCTTTTGCTAGACAGAATTTCTTTTCCTCTCTCTTTCTCCCCTGTGATGGTAAAAGCAATTTCCAGGTATTTTAGGAGCTGTCCTAGGGCAGTGGTTTGTCTGCAGAATGGGGAGCAAATCATGGAAAATCATTGCATTCCTGAGAATGGAGGAAACAGTCAGGAGAAAAACAAAGTCCCGGCATTAAAATTTTCCTGAGCACCATCAGCATTACAGCTTTGTGATGCCAATGCTCACAGCAGGCTCCAGATCACACCACAGCTTTGGGGTTTTGGGTCTCACTGCACTGACAGCTCATTGCAACGCTCTCATCTCATGCAGATTTGCCATCAACCTTTACACTTTAATAAGAAAGTCAATAACGAACTTATTATCAGCTCAATAAAATCTGAATGAATCCATCAGAAATGTTAACAAATCCCAGAGCTCATACTTCACCCATTCAGTGGAGGTTAAGGAGCTCTGCTGCCAATCCAGCAGCCCTTCGTGGATCACATCACACTCTGCAGCTCTCCCAGAGCAGGACTCTGCTGCTCTCTTGTAAGAATTGCTCTGGATGACTCTGCTCAGAAGGTAGATTACCTAGAGAAAAAGTGGCAGCAGAGAAAGAACACTTTCCATGTTAGTTCCCATCAGTAGGATATCAATAGTTGGATTTTATGAGTATGAAGATGGCAGACAATACTATAAGCCATGGCCAAATGGGTAAAATAAATCGACATAAAGTAAATCAGGTCTTTCTGTGGTGCAAAACTACTTAATTGCAATTTGGTTTTATGCCCACAATTCTAAAGCTCTCAGTGTAAGGAGAACAGAATTTTATTCTGGAGGGGTTGCTGTAAACCAGAACTTTTAAATTCATATACAAAGCAGTCGAGCACAAAGTTTCTGATCAGCTCAGATCAAGCCCAAGCAGCACTCGATTGATTCAGCCAAAAATCTCAGGCAATGCTCAAAGATGAACCACTGGCTCTTTTCTCAGCATGAGGATGATCCTCATTCATCCTTAAAATCGAGCATTTTAACAAATACCTTATTCAGAGAAGAAAGAGTGCTTAGAAAGTTCCAATTCAGATTCAGCTGTGCACATCCCCGTTTTGTTTGTTTGTTTTCACACCCTGCCAGAGCAGCTCTACCCAAGGTGGAGCTCCAGAACTGCCCCCACTCGGACACCACATCTCGAGCTGGCTTTACCTCCCCATGAACTGTGCCAAAATCCTGACGCTAAACTCCATCCTGAGCTCACATTCCCATTATTCCATCCTCAAACACCCACGGAATAACACCATCCCTCCTCCTGTGCCAATGCTGAGCCACGCTGGGACCTGCTGGGTGCCACCACCCTGCTGTTCCCAGCGTGTCAGGGACAGGGGACAAGCTGACCTTCCTCTTGTCCTCCAGGGACACAGCCTCCAGCTCGTAGTCCTGCCGCCCATGGAAGGAGATGCTGAAACGCCTCCTCTCCGAGTCCTCGCAGCCTTTCACCTGGGAGAAAGGGAACTGCTTCTTAATGATCCCTTTCTTGATGTTAAAGATGGTCCTGGTGTTGAAATCGAGCTGGAATGGAAAATTCTGCATTAATTGAGGCCATGGCTTCTCATTGTTGGAAGGCAAATGCAGCAGCCCAATGTCACCACGTGAAGGTGTTTAGATAAAAGAACAGAATAAATAGAATTTAAAAATGACATTCCATGACAAAAATACTACTCAATGTCTTAGTAACCAAACAAACAGGTATTCCTTGTGAGCTGTGTTCCCACATGTCTCTTTTGATGAGTAAGCATCAATTCATCACTCTGAAACATTGCTTCTTTCTAAATTCTCCTCACCTCACAAAACCCAGTGCAGGAACTTCCCCTTCAGCACAAACTAATGGCAGAACCACCTGGGCAGGGATTCAATTCCTCACTCCTCCAATCCTCACGCCAGAAATGCAGTGAAGCTGTTTAGAACATTTCTAAGTTCAAAACTTGCTCGTGCAGATCACACACCAAATGTGGCCTTTCCCTCCATCCTCTTTCTAGCAGGAAACCTCCAAAGCAGAACCTTTCTCCTGATCATCTCTGACTTTTGAAGGCTGCTGGTGATTAGAGAACTGAAATTAAGCCATTCCAAATTCCCAGACTGATAACCTCCACATCTGCTACACCTCTCTTCATTTTTTTCCACTTTATGTCAAACCAAATGATCTTTCAATTAAAAAAAAAAAACAACCTAGTGGATATTGATGGAAATAAGGAGATCATATTTGCATAGTTAAAATGTAGCAAAAACCACCCTCTAGCTTACTCATTTGGACTTGCTCATTATCAATTTTTGTCCAAACTACAAGAAGTTTTAATGAAAATCCAGGAAAAAAAAAATTAAACCTTTGTCCCTGACTTCATGGAACCAGGAAATCCCCATCAGGCGCTGTCGACACAAGTTTGCTTTAATGTATTTTTACATGCTGCACCAAAAGTGAGAATTTTCAAAGTTACCTGCAAAATCCGTTTCTGCCAGCGGTAGTGTTTGTATTTGTAGATAATGAAGTTAAATTGTGACCCAGTTAACAAATCCTGGAAAACAGAACAGAAATCAGCAACACATCCAACACTAGGATAATGTTTGGCCACCAAACCCTGCTGATCTCAGGGGAAATCTCTCTCTGTGAACAGAAACAGCACTGGAGGTTTTGCAGAGGAATTCCACGTGGAGATAGATGGAACTTGCAACCTGGTTTCATGCCCACATTTCTAAAACTCACAGAGTAAAGAGAACAGAATTTTATTCTGGATGGGTTATTGTAAACCAGAATTTTTTAATTCATACACAAAGCAGTGGAGCACAAAATTTCTGTTCAGGTCACATCAAGCCCAAGCAGCACTCCATTGATTCAGCTGAAAATCTCAGAGATGAGATGAGGAATATCCATCCCACAGGCAGCACAGCCCTTCCTCCCTGTCCTGTTTGCTTACAGACCGGGGATGTTTGAGTTTTCCCAGGCTGGGATTATATCCCTGAAGCAATCCAGAGATGCTGCTCACACCAGCAGGGCTCTCTCTCCAGAATATGCTCAGGTATTTGAACATCTCACAGAACAGATCAAAGGAGTTGCCTTACCTTTTCAGCACACACCTCCTTCTGTGCCAAATGCAGAGCTCCCTCAATGCTCACTTCTTTGTTTTTCACCATGTTCATAATTTTGAGGATTTTTTCCTGGCTTAACTGGGAAAAAAAAAAAAAAAGAAAAAAAAAGAAGAAAGTCAATCAAATGTTTTTAGAGACTAGTTTTTCATCTGGCTATGGAGGATACAGAGTGCTCACAACAGCCATGGGAGCTGCCATGAAATTACAATTTCATTCATATTTGATGTCCTACTGACCACCTGCCCAGCCAATAAAGTCTCCCTTTGAAACCTGGTGAAAGTCCACAAGATATCAAACCCACAGGGGCTTTTACAACTGTAGAAGATGTGGTGGAAATACCTGGAGATGGAACTGCCAGGGGGAAACCTTCCCTTGTCAGAAACCCTGGCGAGAAGTGAAAACGTCAATTTTGCATGGGAGTCTGTCTTACCCTGAGTGTGAAGTCCTGCATGCAAGACAACATGAAAGAAAAATCAGGAGCATTTGAAATTTTCAGGGTGAAGAGAGGGCAAATTGTTGCTGGAGCGAGGAGGTGCAGCTGCCACGGGGAATTAGTGAAGCACGTGAAAAACCAGCATTGCACTTCCCCTTTTTTTCTACCAAAACAGGAGGTTGAGCTGCCAATGAACTCACACCCGAATTTCTGTCAGTCCTGAGCGCAGCAGGTGTGGCTGCAATGGCAAACAGGAATCGAGCAGAAAAAAGAAGAGAAAAGAAGAAAAAAGAAGAAAAAAAGAAGAAAAAAGAAGAAAAAAAGAAGAAAGAAGAAGGGGAGTCATCAGGGATGGAGAACTGCAGCTGTCACAGTGCAGGAAAGGCATTGCCACAGCCTTTGGAGGGGGAAAATTTCATTTTTTTAAATTTAATTTTTTTAATTTTTTTTTTTTTAAGTGCAGAAAGGAAGGCATTCAACTCAATATTCAACTCTTCCTTCTTCTTACCTTCACCAAAGTCTCCTTTGGACTCAAATAAATTTCTGCCCAAGACGCGAAAGCAACAGGGAACATCTTCATTTGCTCAATAATGGATGAGGGAAAACCGTTTACAGGAGAGAAGCAAATCGTTCTGTGTATTTAAACTCAGGAAGGTTCGTTAGGAAGTCAGACCCTGACAGACTCCACTCCCCAAGGAGCACACAAAACCGGTCTTTTATTTTTATTTATTATTTATATATTTATTTCTATATTTATTATTATTTCTCTATTTATTTATGTATTTTAATATAATTATTTAACCTTTATAAAAGGTTATTTTCAACAGCACCCTGTTGTTTTACACCTCTCTCAACCCTCTGCACATCTGTAAGCAGGAGGGAAACATTTCCAAAGCCAAGAGAGGCAAAAAAGGCATTTTTCAGCTCATGAGAGCTGTCTGAATGATTTGTCAGAAGTCTGTCTGGCTCGCTGAGGTTGCTGACAATCTCATGTTTTCATGGTGTTTTTACTGGCAAACAAGACTCCAGGATCAGACCCTGACCTTTATCAGTTTGAATCTCTGGGGCTTTTCTCTCAGCATGACAGAAATTCTGTAATGTGTTTGTTTTGGTCATATTTTTCTCAAAAAGAAACGAAATTTGTCATATTATCCCCCAAAATGCCACTAAGCCAACCTGTGTTATACTGCCTAATAAAATGCGACTGGAGCAACAAAACTGAAAGTTTTTTATACAGGACTGGGTAACAAAACTCAGAAAAAAAATTAAATTCTTCTATAATAAAGCAGGCACATTAGGGAAATCCATGAGATTGTGTTAATAATGCACTCACCCACCTGCCAGGCTCAAGCAGCTTGTTGAAAACAGATTAAACTTTCACCACCCACCCCAAATCCAGTCGAGCCACACAAGTGACCTGAAAGAATTCACAATTGTAGGAAGAGCGTGTGGCTCCAGATATTCCCTGGGAGGAGAGGTGAGGTTTGCATAGCTCTGGCCTGGAGTAAAATGTGTTGAGTGGGGAGAGAGGAGATTTCTGGCTTCTTCTGGGCAGCTGCCCTGCACTGAGCCCTCTCTCTCCATCTCCCAGCACAGCCTCACAGGAGCCCTCCAAGGACCCACAGAGGGTTTTGCACAGTCTCCATGCTGTGGAAATATTCTGGAATGATTCCAGACCTTCCAAGATCCAGTGAGGAAAAAGGGGTTAAAGCCACATCACCCAAATCGTTCTTGAGCAGGGCAGTGGGAGGAACGAAGGATGTGGAGAATTGCTCAAGGATGAAACACCAAAGGTGCTCCTCTGGCTCTTCTTCCTAAATCTTACCCCCCAATAAATCCTGTTTCACCCCCCCAGAGGGTCACAGGAGGGCTCTGAGTCCTGTGCAGCCACCTGAGACCCCTGGGCTTCTCCAGGGGACAATTCAGACCTGTCCTGTCACCTGGCAGCCCTTTACCTGCACTGCCTGCAGAGGAATTTGTTCTCATTCCTTGGCCCATCCCACCTGGATCCAGATTATGTGACAGCAGTTTAATGCAGAAATCCCCCTGGAACGTGTGAATGTGCACCCATGGAGGCACCCAGCAGCAGTGTGGCCCCACAGCCCTGCCCACAGTGTCACCACAGTGTCACCAAGCCCAGCACAGCTCAGTGAGACATCATTGCAGGGCCACCTGGGAGGTGACAGCTCCTGTGCCTCCCCCAGCTCCGTCATTTCCTGTGCCCACAAAGCCTGGTCACCCAGAAATCCTGCTCCCTGGGCCAGAGAGGAGCAGTTTGGATTCCATTCTAGCCAAGCTTTTTGCTACTGAGCATTGCTGGCACTTGTCCTGACTAAACACTGAACATCCTCACCTGCTCAGGAGGTGCAGCAGCTCCTGGATGGGCAGAGCCCAGGAGGGAAGGGTTCTGAGAGGGTTTGTCCCAAATCCTCTGCCCTGACAGCAGCATCTCCCTCTGGCACTGCCAGGGCAGTGCTGTGAGGAAAAGGAGGCTCAGCACAAGAGGAAAGGGACAGGTCAGAGCTACACATGTTTTTACTGAATTCTCATTAATTCAGGGGCATAAATATGAGTGAACTTCTCCCTGACTGCACGTGGAATGTGTAACTTCAGTGATTTCAATCTGGGTTGCCTCAACAGAAACAATCTGGATTTTCCTTAAAGCCCCAGCTTGGTGTGATCAACTTCCTAATTTATTCCCTTTCTCCAGGATGGAATTTGGCCCAAAAGGTGCTGAGTGCTCCCAAATATTTCCAGGGGAGTGGTTGTCTCCCAGGACTGGGGTACCTTCACTTTTAATTTACATGAAATATCAATGCAGGTGACTGATGGGATATTTTTATGTGGCAATGCCATCTTTTGTAGCCAGACCTAGAGACAGGCTAATATTATTTGTCAAACAGAGCTGCTATTCATCAAGTAAATTACCCATCTGTAATAATGTTTTGCATTATTTTTTTCAGATCCATATCTGGCTGAATAGTATCTGTCAACATTTATTCAAAGATGAAGGTATTCATCAAGCAGGAGCTTGATTTCCTTGAAAACACTGGGAATTCTGCCACTTCCAGTAGGAGCTGGAGGAGACCAAAGATATTTTATTGTAATTTATTTCTCACTGGTGTAAAGGTATGGAGTGATTGATTATAACAAGATCAAAAATCTCAAAGAACTATTCTCAAAAATACTAAGATAAACTGGCGCTCAGTGACATGTCCACAGCACAGTCATGTCCCAATAATTTTATCTATTTTCAGTATTGAAAATATCAACATATTGAGGAATCTGTAAGCCTTAACATTTCTTAAAATTCCCTCTGAAAAAAAAATGACATTTTCTAGGTCTCACGTGAGGCAAACAGTTTAGTTTTCCCCTCAATCACCACTCCACAGCCCAGCATGGTCCCTCCTGCTCCACCAGCTCTGAGAACCCAGCAGGAAATGACAACTGGAAAGGAATTCCTGGAGTTTCACTGTGGAAACTCCAAAGATAAACTGAGTAGTGCTGCTTGCACAGGAGATTGACTTTGTTCTGTATATTCACTGTTCCGTCAGTGATCTGCTGAAGGACTGGAGATTATTAAATTTGCAGATTTTGTGGAAAGAACTGCAAGGTGGATTCCAATTCCAAACAACCTCAACAAAGGAGAACAGCAATAATCTATAATTCAGCAAGAAAGGGGGAAAAAAAATCTGGATGTTCAGCAGGAGCTGCCAGCTTCACAAGCAGGGCTGAAGAACAGACTTTTTTGCAGAAAAAGCCCAGAAGTTGGAGCAGCTTGCAAAGTGACACGAGTTCCCAACATTGCAATAAAAGGGAATTTCCCTCTGGGAGGTTCCAGGCAGCAGCAGAACACGGAGAGCTCAGCAGTGACAGAGGATTCTGCTGGAATAAGGGGAGGTTTTCCAGAAAAGGGTTGGAGGAGACCATGGCAGGACAATGAGGGTAATCAGAGCTTTGGGAAAAATGGGATTTACGAGGGAAGAGAGGGAGGGTTGGGATTTCAGACCTGGAGGAGGGTGAGGCAGGCAGGAGGTTCACAAATACCTGCTGCCAAACGGGAAGGAGCAGTTGCTCCCTGTGTGCTGGGAAAAGAGGAAAGAAAAGATAAATTACAGCCAAAGAGGTCCTGCTGAGATGCTTTGAAAACAGTAAGGATGACACCGAGCCATCCAGGGAAAACTCAGGAATCTCCCAGCACTGAACACCCTTCAGAATAATTAACCAAATGCTTTGTGCCACATCTCAGCTGCTCCTTCTCTGACCCACACTGTGCACACTGGTTTTGCACTTTAATTCAGAACAGATGATTTCACTGCTTTCCCAGGGGAATGGCGCAAGCAGAGATTTAAAAATTTTGGAAAACTCCACCCAGCCTATGAGTTTTTGTTTCCAAGGCAGAGATGCTCCCTGGAAATCTCTCTTTCAGGGACCATGTGCTGCTTTAGCAGAACCAACAGCCTCAGCAGTCTAGGGCCTGAATATGTTATATTAGACTTGATTTCAAAACAATACTTAGGAGTGAACTTACCTAGCAATTTGTTGGTGTACTGAGGTGTAATTGAAATGCTCTGCTGAGAAATGGACTGAAATAGAACAAAGGTGGCTCATAAAGGAGCATTTCAGTTTGCTGCTAAAATAATAACATTCTGTGCCTTTTGCTGCAGTAATTAAAATAATCCACAGTGATAAGGAGTATCAAGGATTATCATATTTGCTTATTAATGTGAGAGTCAGATTAATCTTGTGAAGAAACAAAGCTTGCTGGGCTACTTAACAGCGGCATCTAATTATTTTGGAGAAAAACAAGGATCCTTCTGCTCACAGACTCACAATCTCATCCTGTGCCCTCATGTCTTATTAAAAAAATATTCGTATCAAGCAAGAACTGGGCTGCTAAAATTATTAAATGCTGAACAAGACTCATTTCATTATCCTGGAGGTTTATTAAATGCCATTAGCACCTGCTAAGCAAAGGTGTGAAGTGCAGCAGAGAGAATGCAGCACTTATTTAATGCATGTTTAACTGAGGATGCAGGGGCTCCACGAGTTTCACATTAATTAGCTGGAACATTTAATGAACAAACCCTTCATTATGTTCTCATCAAAACATGGACTAAGAGATTACCCAAAAAAAATTAAAAAAAAAAAACAATGAGCATTCATCTGCTGATGTAACATTTCTGACCTGACTTTTCCTTTCTCCAGGATTCTGGTTTGTTAATAAATCATCCTAGCAAAATAATGAGGTAAAAATTGTTTTTTCTCCTTATGCATCTCCTCCTGAACGCCAACAGATTTTGTATAAATGGTTTTGTCATGTTCTCAATACTTGCCTATAAAAGTAGACAAGACTTTCCAAACAGGGACAGATTCCTCAGGATATGGAATCATTTGACATTATTTAAATGGAATTGATCCCTTGGTAAGTATTCACTGAAAATCCACTTTAAGCTCCCTTGGAACAGACCAGGGAAGTAATAAAAATAAAAAAAAAATGGGGGAAAAATCAATCACCTAAGAGAGGTGGCCTTCAAGAAAAAGCCTAATGAAAATTTTAGGGGAAAGCCATAGGGATTAAGTACTTTAAAGCAGTTGATTAAAGCAAAACAGGGTGGAAAAGGGAAAGGTCTGACAGCCATTCCACCTTGCACCATGATCTTCTCAGCTCTCAGAAGCCTCAGATGAAAAGCCTCAGCAAGACACCGAGTCAGCTTTGAAAAGGGGTTCACAAAAAGTTGAACTCACGTCTTTCTCTCCTTTTTTTTTTTTTTGGTGGATATTTTGGTCCAAGCTGAGCTCTGTGCTTCGCTGCAGGCCTGGGGCAGTGAAAGTCAGTGCAAAGTGGCACCATCTGGCCATGGTTTCCTGTTTGCTGCTCCTCATTCATGTAAAACCCTTGCTGGTGGCAAACATGTGGTTGTTTCCACATCTGTGCTGCCCTGACCTCCCCAGCAGCACAGGAGGGAAGAGTAGAGATCCACGAGGTGCCACTCATGCCTGTGTCTGTGCCAAGCCACCAACAGCCCAGCTGAGACAGGGAGAACATTCCCAGGGCTGCGGTTGTGCCTTTCCAGCCCCTGTGACACCAACAGCTTCTCCTGACACATCCCAGCTCCTCAGCACCCTCCCTGCTGGATGGGAGCTGTGATTTCATCACACTGCAGCTGCAGCAATTATTAGCTTTCAAGCTCCAGGATTCAGATTTGGATCCCCTGTCCTGTCCTGCTCCAAACCTCCTGGTGAAGGAGGCTGCTGTGTCAGGGAACCACAGGCAGCCCTGCCCTTTTCCCCATGACAAACCAAGGAGCAAGAACTAGGTTTCCCCATGGTTTATTGCTCTGGGGCTCTCCAGAGCCTGGAACAGCAAATCTCCCATATTTGAGGAGCAAGGGGAGCCATGCAAACAGGGCTGGACTCTCCCCAGAACTCACACTGTGCCAGCCAGGAGAACTCAGACCCTTCCCAACCACAAGCAACACAATCCTTCTTTTCCCTAATTGCTCTTTTCCCTAATCAGTCTTTCCCCTGATTGCTCCTTTCCCTCTGCCAGCCCCATCAGCTGTGTCACTCAGAGAGGAGCTTTGCACTGCTCAATTCTCCAGGTAACTCATTTCCAAACATGCAAATATTGGAACAAGCAGAGAGCTACAACTCTCCGTGTGTGGCAGGAGCTCCGACAGACCCACAGCGCTGCCAGCTGATGTATATTCAATTCTGGCATATCAATCACCTCAGATTCCAGTGGGATTATCAAACGACTGCTTTTGCCTATAATACAAACTACTTTTTCTCCCCTCCAATTACCTTATGGAAATTTTCGGCGCAGATAATATATAGTGTTGATAAATCCCCTCTAGCACGGCAACAGGAAGACTGATTTTCTCTCCTTGTATCAGGAAAACTTCGCACATTTCAACTTTCTCAATAATAAAGCACAGCGAAGTATCATCTCCTGCACATCTCCTGCAAACGCTCTCTGATAGATGAGAGCAGTCTGAGCTCATCTCCCATCACAGTCCATCACACCAAACAACTGCAAATTCCTGCCAGTGAAGCACAAAGCCATTCCCACTTTCTGACAAACCACCTCCAGCTCTGCACACTTCCACCCAAACCATATCACCTTCTGCCTTTACCTGTGAGAAACTCTCTTGTATTCTCGGGTTATCCATGGCTGGGGAAATCCTGTTTGTTTCATCAGAATCCTACAGGGTGGCAAAGTGCAGTTCATTCAGGAATCACACCTGCTTTTCCACAGCATGCTGCTCGTTCTTTCCCTCTGCCTCTCTCTCTCTCTCTCTTATGAAATCTTGCAGCCAATGGCTTTTATTAAGTGTTACTTCCTTTTATGCTGAGAACTGAAAGAAACAATAATGATGCTTTGCTTCCTCACGGCAGCTCTGTGAAAAGACCAAAAAATTGTCGAAGTTGCTCGTTTGCTTTTCCTTAATTGATATTTATGTTCCAGTGACTTCCTGAAATCACCGAGCCCTGAACGCTGCAATTCTGATTTATTACTCTTTATTAGGATTTATTCCATTGGATCTGTCTGAACACCCAACGTATGTTAGTTACCCAAATAAATTCCATGCTAAATGTAAGGAAGTTTTCCTGAGGAGCTCCAAACACAGTGCTCAGTGGTTTTTTATGCACAGCAGCAATTTCTAACACATCTCCAAACTCCAGCATGAAGCTGTGAATATTGGATGGAAGCACAAGGCACCTGCAGCTCAATGCACAACATTCCCCTAAAAATAAACAGCATTTTAAACTTTTCCTTTTCTTTCTGTACTGGAGGAGAGAGCCTAGAGATTAAAGAGGGAATTACCAGCAAGGCATTCCTGAAATTCCTGACCAAAATTGTTCAGGAGCTAAGGGAAAACACATCTTGGCTTCTCTACCTCTGCATGGTGACTTCTGCTAGATCACAAAACCATGTCAAAATCAATCTGGAGATTGAAAGCTCTGAAGAGACACAGCTGGAAGGTGAACTCTTCATATTTTAAAACTTCTTCTTCTCCTCCAAGCAGAGGCAGAAGGGAAAATCAGAAGCTCTGAGGCATCACCTGCAAAGGAGTGTTTTTAAGAAGGGACAGGAATTGAAAACGTTTGGTTTTGCTGACGGCTCTCCTTCCTCTGCTGCTCTAAAAACAGCTTTTTAACAGAAGCAAGAGAGGAAGTTGAGGAGGTCAGGGCAGAGCAGGTGGGTCACCCTGAGCCAGGGTGGTACCTAGATCACCCCACAGCCAAATCCCACTGCCAGTGCCAGAGCTCTGCAGCTGAGATGGGCAGAGAAGGGATTGGGGAGGAACTCTCCCAGATCCCTCGAGGCAATGGAAATTAAGTGGAAAGTCAATGTATGCTAATATAAACAGGGTTTAATCGTTTGAAGTGATTAAAAGTAAGTGTTGGTCTTTGAAGGAATGTTAGTTCAACACAGGCTGATAATGTAACAGGGCTAAGTCCAGATCTCCTAAAGAAATGTTTAATAAAAATTGTCTTTCAATGCCCTCAATTCTGCTCCATGTCCAGCATGACACGATGGAAAATTTTCACTAAACTGGGAGAAGAAATCATGGGAAACATGTTTCTTTGTCAGCTGTCTGAAGTAATTTGGTTCAAATAAAATAGCGACTAATTCACTCAGAATCAAATCTGTCCATTCCCCCTCAGAGTCCTCAGCCCTTGAGGAGCTACAATTTTCATTTTCAATTAAAGAATCCCAAGGAACTCTTTTTATAATGTGATTATAGCGGCACAGGACATTGTAGAATGGGAAAATAGGTTTCTTTCACAAAGGTTCTGCAGAGATGTGAGATGGTCCTTTCCCCTCTCTGCCTGGAGAGCTGCACGTCCTGCAAGGCTGCAGAGTCTGAGAGAAAAAGCAATGAACCAGAATAGAGCTCAACTGCAAACATTTTCAATTAATCTGAAGTCGTTAATTACACCTTCCTTTAATAAAGGCTCCGGTGTAATTTTCTTTTTTTTTTTTTTTTTGCTCTCAGTTAATCGATTCCAACATATACCAGAATCTTGTGCTGCAGCAAATACAGGGGAAAATTCACTGCTAGAATAAACTACCCTGCAGTGGGGATTGAAATTATGGGGAAAGGGCTTGGAATGAATGGGGAAAAACTAGAATACTTTGTGAATAGTCTGGGCAATGCACAGGGTGAATATTGGACCAGTAATTCAAGTTTTGCTGCAGAAAAACATCAACAATTCTGTCCAGCCCGGCCTTGGACACTTCAGGGATCCAGGGGCAACCACAGCTTCTCTGGGAATTCCATACCAGCCCTCCCCACCCTCCCAGGGAGGAATTCAATATCTTGAAAAATGAGACCTGAATCAAACCATTCTTTAAATAAATAAATAACGACAGCATGAAGTTCACAGAAACATTTTCGCCTCTCGTTCAAGCGTGAACGTTCCAGCAGGGCTGGAATGCTCTCACCAAGTATTGCTGATTGAAAAACAAAGCCTTTCCCTGAAAACTTGCTTCACCTCAGAATCACTGCCTAAACCTGTTTTATAAAAGGGCTCTTTCTTTTTTCTTTTTTTAATTTCCTTTCCTGTGGAATGGTGCTGAAACAGAGAGGAAGTCAGAGCTCCTCGTGACTTCATGGGGGTTTGACCTCAGCATTCCTCTTCACCTCACATGATGGAGATACCAGCAAGCTCTGAACAAAACTGGAGAACCAACCAGACACGTTAGGGAGAGACCCTTTTCCAGGGGGTTTTGCTTTTTCTGTTTTCTCAGTGCTTATCTGGCTCAGAAATTGACTGTATTGCAAATCCCAGCTATTTCTGTTTGGCTTCATTCTGATTCTGGTTTAAAGCAAGAGGAATAGTGATGCACAACTGTTTGTGCCACACTGCAATGGAAGATGCATTTAATGCAAGGTGGGAAAGGGAAGGAGTGTGTTTGAGAAGATGAGGAATTTCAAATTAAAACTTCTGACAAGTGGGTCTGGGAAACTAAATTCGGGTCGAGGGTGACACCTAGTGATGCTCAGCACAAATTCTGCCTCTTTTTGCAATAGCCTCACTCACGCAGAAAATTTAAACTTTTACCATGTTTCACAAGATACACCATAAAAGAAGTATTTTCCCATAAACTGTGGGTTTAATTTTTTTTTCGGGTAATATGAGTTATTTTTTAATTAATTCACTCTTTGGAATGAATAGGGGGAGAATTCAGAAAAGGAAAAAAATATAAAGGTGGTAACTTGGAGACAGAGAAAATACATCTGCTGATTACAATGGAGAAGTTGGTACATGAAATCTGCTCGATGGAAATGTAATTTTTTGGTTTTTTTGTCTTCTTCTTCAGTTTTTTGTACAAGACATCTGCAAAGCACAGAGGTAGCTTGATACATAAATAAAACAGTAATTAGCAGTGGAATTATTAGTAGTTCCCTTGTGATTTGGCAGTGCACGAACTACTCAGTTGCTGAATTTTGATCGACAAAATGTTTCCAGCAGTTTCTGCCTTTGGCAATGGTTCATGGTCACCGTTGAGGAAAGGAAAAGAATAATGGATATGTTTCTAAAAATAACAATTCTTCCTCTACCTGAGCAATTTCCTTGGAGCTTCTCACTGTGTGCAACAAACAGTGATGAAGGAAATCACAGAACCACAGAGTGAAGGGAACTTAAATCTCATTTCACCCCTGCCATGGGCACCTTCCACTATCCCAGGGTGCTCCAAGCCTCATCCAGCCTGGCCTTGGGCATTCCCAGGAAAATCCAGAGTATCACTGTGCCAATTCATGCTTTAACTCATTTTTAAAAACACGTTTCATGCAAAACTCTCATCCCTCTGCATCTCCCTGGTGATCTCGCCTTGTTAACACTGACCAAAGCTGCACCCCAAAGGAGCTAAACCCACATTATTCCAACACCAAAAGGAGGTGACAACTCCACAGATCTGCTCCTCTGGGACACAAGATGGCACCAGACACTGCCTTCATTTCAGGCTGTTAAAAAGTGGACCATGAAGCAAAATCTGTGGAGAGTTTGTGGGTTTAAATGAGTCAGAACACCAAGGACTTTCCAGTGACTGTGCCCAGGTACAGAACCAGGTTCTCCACAGTCCAGGCAGCTCTTTTCACTCTGGAAAGAGCTCTGTGACCAAGGGATGCCTCTTCTCCTGCAACCTCCCTTTGAAACCTCAATCCTTTCATCAATCAGCACAGATATTCCAGTTTGGGCAAACCAAATATTAGATTATTTAAAAATAGGACAAAACTTTAAAAAATATGACAGGGGATTGCAGCTGCCTCCTCATCTCCTTGTTTTTCTGGTCTTGACACCTCAGACTGGGACAGCTCTGGTCCAGTGCCCTCCTCTGTTTTCAGTCCTGGGCAGCAAAATAAGAATAAAGCAAAGCCACAGTGTCCCAGGTCAGTGATGCTCCTGAAGCTCCTCATCCATCCCCTGCACAGGGATTCTATTCTATTCTATTCTATTCTATTCTATTCTATTCTATTCTATTCTATTCTATTCTATTCTATTCTATTCTATTCTATTCTATTCTATCCTAACCTATCCTATCCTATCCTATCCTATCCTATCCTATCCTATCCTATTCCATTCCATTCTATCCTATCCTATCCTACCCATCTTATTCTATTCCATTCCTGCAGGCCACAGCCAGGAGTGCTGCAAACACAATGTCCAAGCACTGCCCAAAATCCTCACCCTTTCTACTCCCCGTGGGGTGATTTAAAGCCCAAGCAAGGCACTGAATCACCCCAGCTTCAGCAAGCACATTCGCAGGGCCATCTTTCTGATGCTGTGACACGGAGAGCAAACAGCAGCCAGCTTCCCTCGATGCTGGCTCTAAAAACGACTGACAAAATCGCTGTTCAGGTGGGGAAATCCATTGAGGCAAACCTCGCCTTTGGGCAGCTCCTTTTGGCACAGCAGCTGGCAGAACATCCCCAAGGGAAGAGCCCTGAGGGCACAGAGTGGGCAGCAGCAGCAGCCACAAAACACCGAAATGGGCTCAATTGAGCTCCTGCCCTGGCAATGTTCCCTCCAGGAGGGATTCATCATTATCCTCTCTTTACAACGAGCACTCAGCTGCGCTCTCTCCTGGGTTATTACCCGGAGCTGCTATTAGGGAACCTCAGCCAGTGCTGTTTGCCAGCGGCAGGTTGGTACTGAGAGCTTTTTGAAATGCCAGCCTCAGTTCCAGTGAGTTCATCACCAGGAATGGGGAATGGCTAAGGAATGGCTAAGGAATGGGAGGAGCAGGGGGACATCTGCACAGCTCTGCTCACTCCTCACTTCCCACTGCATGGGGAAATTACAGGAATTTTTTTCCAGAAAAATACCTGCCCTGCTATAAAGGAGAAAACATGAAGCTCAGATCGCAGGCTGGAGGAGCTTCTGCTTTTCAGGGAGTGATGGGGAAAGGAGAACTACATTGAAGGAGGAAAAAAACCCCAAAACTATCTCGTAGTTAAGATATAGAAATTATATATCCTGGCCTTGAATCTCAGCTCTCGAAACAAAATGCTAAAAGCAGTATTTTCTGCTCTGAGCTTTACTTGGCCAGGGAAGGAAGAATACCCCACGGGGCAGGAGGTGAATTTCCAGCAGTGACAGATCTCTGGACACCCTGTGAGCACAGAGTCTCTCCAGACCTTGTACACAAACCTTCCAAGCTGGCATGGCTCAAATGAAGAAAATCCTTAGTAATATTATCCCTGTAAATGGTATCTAGACACACTTACTATGCATATATTTAAAAATTTAATTAATGACTACCAGAAGACAAAAAGAGAGCACAGATTGCAAAAGGGGATTCAGATTCAGGAGAGCAGGAGGGGATTGGAGGTTTGTTCTGCCCTTCTGCAGTAGTTTGTGCAGCAGTGACACAAAAAAACCCTCCTGGGACTGAGGAGCTCCTCAGGTCAGCCTTGATTGCCTGCAGGTTGTGGCACCTGCGTCCTGCAAGGACAGCAAGGCTGCAAAACATCTGGGGAAGTGTCTTAGCAGCCACAAAAGTGTGAAATCAGCTGCGATTTCATTATTTCTGCCATCAGAAGTTGTGCAGGATGAGTGATAGATATAACCTTTCCATGACAACACCTTTTCTTGTCAAGACAATCTTCAGAGCAAACAAAACCTCAAACCTCAGCTCCTTCTCTTGTGTTAAATAGGAAAATGTGCTATTCAGAAACACCTAACCATAGATTATTATTAAACTCAGAGATGTGTAAATAACCTTGTACACTTCAACTGAAAAGAAAAGGAAGGAAAAGGAAAGAAATGGTGTGAATAACTAGTTGTCACTTCTGTTTTCCATTATAAATTCTTACAGGGTTACGTGAATCACATTGGCTTTCCAAATCTGTTTTGCTTTCTCAATCAAGATGATTCTGTTTCTCACAGAAAATATTCTATATTGACACCCTGGAGTTTGACAAACAACTGTCACGCTGTCCAAACAGCTGCCTCACATTGCAAACTTCAGAAAGTAGAAAAGGGAACCTCTAAATCCTACTTTAATGTTGAAGAGCAACATTTTTAAAGGGCAGCAAATTCCTTGTTATCCCCAAACCAGAACAAGTAAATAAAGATTGCCTTGCTCTGTTCTAGAAGTTGTTTGCAAAACCGATGTAGATAAAAGCACTGGAGTTGGATTTTTTTTATAACCACAGAACAGTATCTTCAAAACACAAAAAGATTAGAGCAGGAAACCTTTGGACAGAATTAGAAAGGCAGAAGTGAGGTCTAAGTGGTAAATAAAATTAAAGGATTGTGGGGTTTTTTCTGTGTTTCTTGTGTGGAAAACAGCAACACTGGACTGCAATACAGCAACAAACTGAGGAGCTTTGAGCATCAGCAGACTATTTGTCCCAATATCCATCCATCCTCCATCCATCCTCCATCCTCCATCCACCCATCATCCATCCATCATCCATCTTCCATCCTCCATCCTGCATCCTCCATCCTCCATCCTCCATCCTCCATCCATCCATCCATCCATCCATCCATCCATCCATCCATCCTCCATCCATCCATCCATCCATCCATCCATCCATCCATCCTCCATCCTCCATCCATCCATCCATCCTCCATCCATTCTCCATCTATCCATCCACACAGCCACCTGACAGCTCAGTAAAATCCTCTTTAAAGCTTGCCAGCCTCCCAAATCTTACATTTCTCCCTGGTGCCAGGAGGGAGGTCAGCAGCAGCAGCAATCAGGTTTTCAAATGCCAAATGCACACATTACTCAGCCCCAGAGCCATGAGATTCATGAAGACAAGATCTTCCAGGGAGAGAAGGAAGATATTCCAGGGGGATTTGGCACTGATGGAGCTGAAGAGCAGAATGCAGGTGGCACAATCACATCTGCTTGTCTCTCACTGTGTCAACGAGAGAACAAAACTGATTCTGGGCATTATTAGTCTAAAGCACTAAAAATCCTCTGCACATGAGAAGCACCTGCAGCTGCTGGGAAGTGTTTTGCAATCAGGTCTGCTTTGTCTCCTTTCACCCAGGCATGAGAAGGAAAATCGTCCAAAATATCCCAAAGCTGCATCTGTTGAAAATAACCTTTTAACTGGCTGAAATTATAGAAACTCTCGTCTGAAAGGCACCTCATTGCAATCACCATTTCGTGTTCCTTCTCCTCACTAATGGCAGATTTTGGCACTCCTCACTTGCAGTGCTGCTGCTTTCGCTGCAGCCAGGATTGGAGGAAAATTCAGTGTTGATTTTCCTAAAGGATGCAAACTCCCAGAGCTTGGCTTCAGGAGGGATTCAGCTGGTGGGATTGGCTGAGGATTTACTCTTCCAGTTTGAAAATCTCTGCTAGCAACGTGCTGCAGACATTTAACTTCCACTGACCTCAGCTGGTGTCAGATTCATCCTTGAAAATAAGATTATTAGCTGTGAGCATCACTGGGAGCTGCAGAAACTTCAACTTCTTGGGAGCAGACCATTGGAATTTTCCATTATTAGATGTAAAACCTGATATTGTGAGTAATTCTGCAGCCTGGGACTCTGACAGGACTCTGAAGTGCCCAGAGGGTGAATTCAGGGCTGTGTTTACAGATATTCCCAATCAAAATCCTCATGAGCACTCCAGAATTGTGCACAGAATTCAAAACCAACACACTTGCTTTGCTAAGAGAAAATATTTCATTTTAAATTCCTTTTTTATAAAGAATATAACAGAGGAGAAGTCTTCAAGAGTTTTTTACTCTCTAATTCGGCTACTTGAAACTTCAGGATAGTAAAGTTTCTTCCTGCTGCATGGAAGAAATCATCTGCTTATTATCCTCCAATTTCCTTTAAAATTTCCACTTTTGTCTGGCAGAAACTACAGTTGAAAAAGAGTGAAAATAAAGGAAAGTGATACGCATTTATCAGCCATTATCAGCTTAATCTCATGTCAAGCGTTCAACAAGATTTTTCATTCAACAACCTCACCAGGGAATTCTCTTAGGAAACTCCATTATCCACATTGAGCAGTAAATGTTACTTTACCTTTCCCCAAAGATTAAATAGTTTCACTAGTGAAAAAACAACTGAGCAATAACAGCATTTTAAAAAAATAATAAAATAAACCTTGCTTTGTAAAACATGGCAGAGGTTTTTACCTCGGAAAATTGTTCATTTCTGCTGGTAGCTAAACCAGCCAAACCTTTGCCTTTGCCTTTGCCTTCATCACAGTCAATATCTCATTAACTGTGCTGCCATCCTCTTATTTACAGCTTATTTTTCTTAGAAATTGAGTTATTTTAGGAAAGAACACGAATGAAAGCAATGCAAGAGACATCACAATAAATCCGATTTCCACATTTAACCCACTGCATCTCTGTGGGCTCAGGGTGGGTTGCCCTGACTTTTTTTTTTTAAGGAATTCTTTGAAGGATCCATCTGCTGCGATTGAAGCACACAAAACCTTCATTACAGGTTCTTGGGCTGGATAACAATTTCAATTTTGGAAACCTCAGACAGGGAAGGGCAGCCCTGGGAAGGGGGGATGAGCAGAGATGTGCCAGAGGCTGCTGCTAAAGGAATGGTTGGCCCAGAGCACTGAAAGGACAAGGAAAAACCCTGACAAATCCAGGGTTGTGCTCGTGAACTGTTGAATCTTTTCTGGCAAAGGAAGGGATGGGAATCAGGAATTGCACAGCCCTGGCGAGGGCACTGATCACAGCCCAGAGTACAGAACAGCACAGAGGCATTTTCCTCTGAACACATTCTAAAAGAAGGAGGCCACTGATAAGTATTATCAATTCTGGACCTGTTTTAAACTGCTAAAACTTCATTTTTATGGGGTTTTAAATTCTTATAGAAGAACAGGGGGGTGTTTTCCTCAGTAAAAACCCCTAGTCAAAGAGCAGATTTGGCTGCAGCAGCCCAGCCCAGCGCTGGTGTTTGCACACAGAACCAGCACAGCTTTGGAGCTCCAGCTGCATTCCAAACGTTTTCTGTTTCTCAGCCAAGTGAGACCCTGAAGCCATCTCCACAATCCACATCCAGCAAATCAGCCTGGAGGGTGAAGATGACTTCTTCAGATAGAATCAGAACCTAGGGGGTCAATAAAACACACATAACAATCCTTGTCTCTACAGCTTCTGGGGGTGTGAGAACTCCTCGTGAGAAATGCTCTGAAGAGGAGGATTCTGGCAGCCAAACCCAGAGAATTCTTCTCAAAAGGTGACCTGTTTGATCACCACAGACATGAGAGCCTGAGTCATGCCAAGCTTTTGAAATCCACATTTCCTCTCCAACCACAGGGAACAAAACAGGTCAGGGATTCCGGCCTGGGGGCTGAGAGAATAAAACATGGGAAGAAGAATAAAATATGGGAAACAGACAGGGGATGAAAAATGCTGCAGGCGATGTTTTCCATCCCAAGCACCCCTTCTCCCCTGACCTCTGGCCCAGTTGCTGTAGGCATTGAGGATGGCATGAGAGCCACGAGGAGGTGACAGTTGTGTAGCAACCACAGGGACAGCAGCCAAGGACTTGTGTCACTCACACACCCGGAGATGGAAAAACGACAGGTTTGGGGTTTGAGTCCGGGGAATGAACAAGGACACGGCTGGAAGGGGACTATGCTCCCTGGGGGTCAATAAATGTCCTCTCAGTGCCTGGGGAGCAGGCTGTGGGTGGGAACATCAGCCATGGGCTGCAGAGCCAAGGCAAGAGGGGAGGAGAGCATTTATCACTGATTTGAGCAGAAGGTGACACTTTGGGGACATGAACAGAGCTGCAAGGACACACTCAGGTGTACCTTGACCTTCCTGACTGCCCTGAGCCAGCAAAGCCCAACGATCCCAGCCTTGACCGGACCACTCAAGCTGGACTTTCTCCATCACAGAGCATCCCTGACCAGAGCCCTGAGCTCATCCAGGCTGCCCTTGGAGCCTCAGGAGAAGACATGGGAAGAGCTGTGGGCAAGGCAGAACTTGGGGAATACACACAGACATCTCCTATCCCTAACTCCCCATCCTTCTCTGGTGGAAGGAGGATCTAAACCAAGTTATCATTTTGTTTTACACCCCCTGGATTGCAGCAGTGTCACAGCTCTGCTCCCCTACCCAGGACAAGCAGGGTTCACTGCCCAGGAGATGGAGGACAGGAATGAGTGACACCATTCTGGCCATTTGCAGTGCAACAGTGCCAGGACACAAATCCAGGACATCCTGGGGTGGATGTGAGAGAAACCTGCCTGCTCTGCCCTGCCAGAGTCCCTGTCACCTCCTGGATCTCTGGATATGGAGCAGGAACTGACAGCTGAGGAGCAGCGACTTGTGAATGTGAAATATATTGTGACATTTCAGATCGTGGAGCTTTTCCAGTGCTGAGCAGAGAAATCCTTTTGGAAATAAAGGCTCACATGTGTGACAGCTTCACACCTTCTTCCCCCATCTGCACAGACCCCAGTGTCAGTCTGGTTTGCTATCAGACACAGGAGGATCTAACCCACTATTTTTAGCACTTAATGGCAAAGCTGATAGTGCCATTAATCCACTTTGGTGTGCAACGTTCAATTTCCACTTCAAATTGCCCCTCAGTGCAAATGGCAGCTCATCCTGCTGTCACACACGTTCAGAAATTCACGGTGCAACATCATTTAATGACTTCCTGAGCATTTTCAACATGCTGGAAACAACATTTCCAAGGGCAGTGATAGCCGTTCTGTCCGGAAATCTCTGTCCTGGGGGCACCATGGGTCCCAAAAAGCCAGCACTCCAGAAAGCTTAAGAAATCTGTTTTAAAATACATCACTGGGAATTTAGGGGGAGAACAACTCAGATCTTTAAAACATTACCTGTACGATTTGGTGGGTGAGTTCCCAGTGATTTATTCAGCTTAAAATTACTGAACTGGATATTGTCCTTGCAAAGTTATCACCTGGAGGTTAAATTTGAGATTTTTTACCTCTTGGTATTGAATTATAGGTGCATGATAATAATTCTGTGAACTCAGAATGAAACTGGAGATTTGTGACTTTTTAGCTAACAAACCTGCAGCAGAAGCCATAAACATTAATTTAATTAATATTTAGTGGCTTCGATTCTAAAGTACTTCTGCCAACACAGGAGTTGGGAAGTATTCAGACGTCAGCGAGTGCTTTTTAAAAAAATCAAACTAAGAAAATTGCACCACAGAAATACAGAATGAATGGAGTGCAAGGAAAATCTTGCACTTCATAATATCTTATATGTGATAAACTTAAATCTCCTGGGTGCTGCAGAGGTTTGAATCAGTACAATCCCAGTTCAGACCAGTCCCAGCACCACTCGGGATGCTCAAATGATGCTCAAATGTGCGTGGATGGAGGATGAGCATCCTGCCTGCCCCCAGTTCTCCCACCAGAGCCGGCAGAAAACTTTTAAGCGATCCAAATCCCCTTTTCCCGAGGAATTTCACGGCAAATCCATCCTGCTCGGCATCTGCAGAGGGCGCCAGCAGTTTGGGATGCGCGGGGATGTCGCTCCAGGTGCTGCGGCTGTCACTCACCAAGGTGCTCGCTCTGCAGTGGCCAATGCTCTGCTCGCTGGCTGAGGTAGGAGTTGGTTTTCCCTCCTTGCATCTATAAATCCCTTAGTTCTCTTTTCTTCCCGCTGAAATAGCAACAGATGCTTGGCTGAGCTGCAGCATGCTGGCAAACCCACCTGCCCCAGCAGACGGGAAAACTCCCTGCTTTTAACCTCCAGCAGAGCTGAGCCCAGCAATGTCCTGCTGCCGATCCTTCCCTGCAGAGAAAACTGCTTGCTGCCTACAAGCTTGGAAGCTCACTTGCTTATAGAGGAGAGAGCAGCCTGGGACTGACATAAAACTCACTGCAAATGCAGATTTTTTGATGTTTGCACTTGTGAAAGTGCCTGAAGTCCTGCTTGATTCCACCTCATATGCACAGCAGCAGCTGGGAAGGACTTGTTTTCCTTTTTCTTTTTTTTTTCTCTTTTTAACCTGTGCTCTCTGGGGTGCACAAGCACTGGTGAATTGAACTCCTTGGTTGACAATGAACACCACACACTTTGCATTCTCATTTCAGCCTGTGCTGCTCAATGCCACCGAAGATTTCAACGACCCCGTCCTGAACAACAGGAGCAACGATGGATTTTGCGAGCAAGTCTTCATCAAAGCCGAGGTCTTCTTGACTCTGGGGATCATCAGCCTCCTGGAAAACATCCTGGTCATCCTGGCAGTGCTGAAGAACGGCAACCTGCACTCCCCCATGTATTTCTTCCTGTGCAGCCTGGCCGTGGCAGATATGCTGGTGAGCATGTCCAACGCCCTGGAGACCATCATGATCGCCATCCTCAGCAGTGGCTACCTGGTCATCGACGACCACTTCATCCAGCACATGGACAATGTTTTTGACTCCATGATTTGCATTTCCCTGGTAGCCTCCATTTGCAACCTGCTGGCCATAGCCATCGACAGGTACATCACTATTTTCTATGCCCTCCGTTACCACAGCATCATGACGGTGAAGAAAGCCCTGTCCCTCATTGTGCTCATCTGGGTGGCTTGCATCATCTGTGGCATCATCTTCATTGCCTACTCGGAGAGCAAAACCGTCATCGTGTGCCTCATCACGCTGTTCTTCGCCATGCTGCTGCTCATGGCCTCGCTGTATGTGCACATGTTCCTCTTTGCCCGGCTGCACGTCAAGCGCATCGCCGCGCTGCCCGTCGAGGGCGTGCCGCCCCAGCGCACCTGCATGAAGGGCGCCGTCACCATCACCATCCTCCTGGGGGTCTTCATCGTCTGCTGGGCCCCCTTCTTCCTGCACCTCATCCTCATCATCTCCTGCCCCATGAACCCCTACTGCATCTGCTACACGGCGCACTTCAACACCTACCTGGTGCTCATCATGTGCAACTCTGTCATCGACCCGCTCATCTACGCCTTCCGGAGCCTGGAGATGAGGAAGACTTTCAAGGAGATCGTGTGTTGCTGTTATGGCATGAGTGTGGGACAGTGCATGCTCTAGGCACCTGGCTTTGGGTGACAAATACACACCAGAGGTGGATAAATGCAAATATATATATATATATATATATATATGTATGTATGTATCAAAATACAGAGCAGCTCACTCGAAATGCAGTGCCTGAAGGAAGGGTGCAGGAAAGACAAAAGCCTTCTACATGATGCCTTGTTTCCTACTTTTTAGAATGAAAACCAGTTTCAAATGAATTATTTGAAGTTTTTTAATAATAGTTCTAGCAGAAGGGAATCCAGAGTGGCTTGCAAAATAGCTTCAAAAACTTACTGGGAAAAATGAATCCTTAGAAGGAATGCCACCGTCTAGAGACTGAGATAATATTCTCTCTAGCATTCATTTGTGCCTGTTGCTTTATCTCTGTGCCACTGCCAACAACTCAGTGTTTTCTAAAAGATTTCATTAGTAACCTCTGTGGAAAGCCGTTTTTCCAGACACCAACAGGTAACAGCATTGCTCTACACCTACATCCCCTCCTCCACCTTTTCACGAGAAAATAGATTGACATTTTTGCTGCTTGCCACAAAGCAGCCTGAGTAGTTTTTCAAGAGTGACAGCAAACATTTCTCTTGCACTGAAATCAGTTATCACTACAGTGTCAGTGACAGTGTGACTCAAGCAGCAGCCAGACAGGATGAACTCATATGAAAGCTTTTACATTATATATTGTGATATAAGGGTATTAGATCCTTGAATTTTTAAATATTTTTTTAAAGCTGCAATGCACTGATCAATGTAGTATTTGGTGTGTTTGTAAAAAGTCACAGAAGTCTCCTTTTGATAAATCCCCACTAATGAGACCCAGAGATCTGAACAGCAGAAAGAGCTAAAATGCAAAAATATTTTGAATGTAGCTTCGTGTCAAAGCCGCAGGGAGTCATTAGAAATATCCACCTGTGTGTTCAGCACCTGAAGAAATCAGATGTGCAGGGCAGAGAGGACTTTATGATTGAGAAATAAATGTCACTGGGCAGATTCTTCTTCAGCTTCACCCTGCTCTGCTCTGGGGACAGCAAAGCTCCAGGGCTGTTTGCCACCCCTGCCCAGCTCTGTGTGTGTTGGTGGCATGCCAAGCAAACTCCTGCAGCTACAGTAGTTTAGCCTCTGCTTTCTGCAAGAAAAAACCACGGAGGTGGCCTGGAAATGGCACGATGTCCTGGATGCAGTGTGTACACAGCACAGGGACAGGCAGTGCCGGGCTGAGAGCTCTGAGCACCCTAAGGCTGTCCAGCACCTCGCTTTGAGGAGGGGCAGAATCCCCAAACCCCCAGACCTGTCTGATGCTTTCAGACATCTCAAAGATCTCACCTGACTTAAAACTCTTTTATTCCCCTCACCTGCTTCATTTGAGTGGACTTGCTGGGTTGTTGTTATTGTTATTATTATTATTATTATTATGATTGTTGTTTCTGGCAGTGCCCTCTGCCAGGTGAGAAGCTGTTCATGCAGCCCAGAGCTCCCCCAGCTCCTGTTCCCCCAGTTCTGCCCCTCACTGATATATTTTAGTGCCAGGGGCTCCAGACCCAGCCCTGCTGCCTGTGGGGACTCACATTTCTCACTTTGCACCTCCTGTGTTTGATCCTCAGCATCCTACAGCAAACAGCCCAATTTCCAAGCACCACCTCTCCCCATGCTCCAGCCACACTCTGCCCAGCAGCACAAACCAACCTCACGTCCCCTAAATTTATTTCCCCTAAATTCCCTAACTGAGTTCTCACTTCCTCCCATAATCACATCCTCCAGACCTCCCCCTTTCCAACACTTACCTAATCCTATAACCCTCAATTTTAAAAAGGCTAACTTAAAAAAAATAAATAAAGCAAAATTAAAACCAAGGTCACTGTGAAGCAGAACAGGCACAAATGACAATTCTCCCCTGTTTCAGGAAGAGACCAAAGCAAACCCCACCAAGTGGCAAAGTCAAATGCTTTCAGCCTTATCAGTGTATAAATACAAATATATATTTGTATTTATCAGCGATCCCTGCTCCAGATGTGCTCTGTTAGCTCAGCCTGCCACACTTCAGCACCTGCTGTGGCACCTGGAGATGACACCAGCAGAGGAAACCACGAAACCTCCGTGGCGTGGCAAGTCTGTACCTGCCTGTTGTAAAAATCCCTGCCTGTTTTCAGTGTTCTGTATCTTCACACTCCGGAGCATGGTCTGCCATGATATTCTGCCTCAGGTTATTGTGTATTTAGCTCTCGCTGCACCTCATGTCCTACTTATTCCTCTGATGTCCCACTTATTTCTCTCTGAAAAGCAATTTGAACAGGACTGATTCATGCAGTGCTTTGTCTTTAAGCAAAACATACTCTGCTGAATAAAACTATCTGAAGAGATCACTCAGAATCACGTTTGGTTTTGTCAGAGCACACATCCTGGCTCACTGGACCAGAAATACAGCCTAACACTGCGAAAAATCCTCTGAATTTGTTGAATTATGGGATGGTTTGGGTAGGAAGAGACCTTAAATCCTTGGGATTCCTGTAGTGCACAGAGCCAGGATTGTGGGATCACAACAAACCTGGTATGATGGGAAGGGAAAGAGGGAATGAACCCCACAAAAGGAATTAGTGAGCAAATCCTCACAGCTCCAGCTGGGAAATGGAAGGGAGGAACAGGGCTGAAATAACATCTTTTCCATCTAAAACTGTCATTAATATGGATTTATTGAGTCAGTTTTTCTGCAAGAAAATCAAGCAGTTCACAGACATTGCAGGATTAGCATTTGCTCAGTCTTGTTAGGAAATCCTCATGTATTTAAGACAAATATTTGACTTCCCAGGAGCAAGAGCTATCCTGCTAAGTCAACCCAACAGAGATATTCTGCAAATTACAGACAGATTCGTTTCTTTCACATTAAATTCAGCACTATGCATGCAATTTTCCCATCAATAGGTGTCTAAATATTTTATCACTGACAGCACTTGTCTTATTGGGCAAACAAAATCCAGGCACAGAACTCTGCAGTCAAACGAGGCCATTCTTAGGGCCATTAATACAAATACCTTCCTTATTTTTCACTGAAATAAGATGTTTCTATTTGTTGAAGACTAGATTTGGACAGTGCTGGGTTGGGCAGTGGGGCCAGAGACCAGGGATTTTGTCAGGAACACTTGAACCAGGATTTCAAAGAGTTAAGATAAACTTACGCAATATTCACATCGTTCTGAAAACACTCATGAAAAGTAGATTCACTTGCTGTTCTTGCTCATTTAGATGATTCTGGATAAGACTGGGAGAAACCTCCTTGTTCTGGGATGGTGGTGGAGATAAATTTATTATCTGATTAAAAAAAATAATCTGATACCTTCATAACCCCTCACCTGCCCTAAACACACAGGAATTTCTAAGATCCCTTTGCCTTGTTCTACATTTTTTATTTATTGATGGAATAAACACACAGTTTTTATTTGAAGTTATTTATCTCTTGTGATTACAAACAAAAGCACTGCTGGAATGAGATTTACTTAGAAAAATCTATAAATCCATGATTCCACTGCTCCAGCTGTCTCCATTAGTTACAAACACAGAATCCACCTTCAAGCCTCGCTGGTGCAGTTTGGGTTTGTTCTGTGTCTATCACTGATTCAAGGCCACGAATGAGTGTTCTAGAGAAAAATGAAAATGCAGAGAGCAGCCCTTGTTCACTACAAAGGGAACACAGGCAGCACAACACTCCCAACATGAGTGATATAATTGCTGCAATTACAAGGATGAACACTGGGGTTAATCCAACTGCAATTGAACCACAAAGCCAGAGGCCAAACGTGATGGATGGGAGATTACTCTGTATTAACCCATAAATATTATAAACAGGTATTTATTGATGCAACAGTGAATAGAATGTAAATTAATAGCATGAAAACTTGGGGGTTTTTGAAATAAACACACACGGAAACAGAAACACTTCCAGCTATTTAAACTCACTGATTTAGCTGGAATTAATATTTGATGTTCTCAGAGACATCCTGAGAAATGAACATTTCCTTAGACTTACATATTCACAGGAGAATAAGGAATGAGAGGAAGAGGTGAGGCAGAACAACAGCAGAAAATCCAGCTTCAGAACACATCCAAGAGCAGAGCTGTGCTGCTGCACATTCCCATCCTCCCTCCATGCAATCCAAGTGGTTGGGGAGCAATTGCAGCATCTCTGCAAGGCAGCTGTGGCACAGAAATCACCTCACCCAGAGGAGCCATTCCACTGATAATCTCAGCATGAAAAGGAGCAGCCTGGGGAGCACTGTAATCAGTTATTCCTGTGGGGAGAAAAGGCAGAGAGGGACTCTGACCCCTCATTTCCTCAGGGTCCCTATTGACCCTTCCAGAGCTCAGGGTCATCACAGCCCTTCTTCAGCTCCAAGGGTATTTAACTCCTGTTCTCCTGTCATAAAGCCTTCTTGCATGGTGGCGAGCATTCAGAAAGGGTGAGGCTGCAGGAAGGGAAATTCCTCTTCAGCAGGCACTGGAGAACATGAGGTTCTTCTACTTCAGCCTGTTAAATGGTTTTTGCCTAATTGCTGCTTTTGTTAAGGTGAGGAGTGACACAAAATTCCGTATGCAGGAAAAAGTAGAGAAGGAACATGTTTTTTTAAGAAATAACTTGCTTATGGACTGAGGAGTCTTTTCATCTCTACCTCAGTGAGAGACAGTGGATTTCTCTCCAGCCTTGTAGACCTTGACCTTCCCAAATTCACTTGAAGTAGTGAAATATCTACAAAGATGGATTTTTCTGAAATGATGGAAAGGGTCAGGCAGAGGCATCTCTATCCCTATCAGCTCTGCCATCTCTTCTGAGATCCTAGAGAAAATCTGACTCAAAGATTGCCCAAACCAAGCAGATGGGAGGCAGAGCCTGAGCAGCTGTGCAGAGCAGCCCTAGGTGCAGCAGGGATGTTTGAGATGTGGGACAGGGCAGGGGCTGAGCATGGATATCCTTGGTGCCAAGCAGGAGCCAAGGAGTGTGAAATCAAGAGCCTGCAGCTAATGAGGACTTCATCCCTGCTCCTGTCTGATTCCACACAGCCTGCATGTCACTCCTGCCTTCAGCCTTCGAGCCCAAAGTACCTCTTCACAAAACACTTGTGGCTCAAAATGAGTCTGAGCTTATTCTTCGCTCGGGCAAAACACCAGACCTTGTATTTGTAGCCTTTTATTGCCTCCACGTACAGTCAATTATGTGCTACTTGTGAAGAGATTTGCCTTTAGTCATCTTCAAATTGGACAGCATGTTCTTGGGAAGGTCTAAATCCCAATCAAGGACTCGTCATTTCGATTTCTGAAATGGTGCAGGGCCAGTAAATAAATATAATCTTTCATTTTCAAATTTCTCTGCATGAAGGGAACCGAGGTGGGCTTGGGAATTCAGAACGTTTGGCAAAACAAAACAAAAAGGCGGCAGGACCAAACATGAGGCATGCAGTCAATTTATCTTTAAGAAAGTAATTAATGGATTTGCATATATAACTTGACGTACAAAAATATATATGATGTATAAAATATATAACTCGATGTACAAAATTACACCAAACACTGCCCTGCTGTCACAATGAAGTGAGCTGCATTATTTTCTCTGTTTATGTAAGAGCCCATCTATTTATCTCGAAGGACAACTGTCTCAGGACCAAACTAACGAAAGCAGGGGCTGTTTAAGAGCACAAATCAGGGGAGAATACCAATACCTGCATTATGCTGTGACCTGAACATTCAGTTCCAGGGGAAGAGAACAGCAAAAAGGGGCAGAATGCCCATCAGTGAACACCAAAGCAGTGTTAAAACTCATTTTATTAAAAGCAGAATCAGCTACAATTCTCTCCAATCAATTTTCCCCTCAAGTTTGTTTAAGCTCACAGACAGAACACTGCTGTGCCATCCGTCCCAGCAGCTCCCAAAAAAAGGGGGAATGGGAGATGCTGCTCTGGTTCTTTGGTGCCACTCTGTGCCCCTTAGCCCTGCCCAGAGCTCTGCCAGGCTCTCAGCTCCCACCCTTCTCCCCTCCACCTCATTGAAACCCAACAGGTAAATAATTCCCCCATTCCTAAGTACTGTTTGACAGTGTTTCCCCGTTAATGCCAGGGTGAAGCCTAAAAAAATACCAATAATCCATGTGTGCACCTGGCACAAACCTGCCATTCCCTAAATAAACCTACAGCTGTGCGGCTCCAGCTGCTGGGGTGTCACTGCTATTCCCCCAAAAAAAGCAGATGTGTGCCCGGGAGTAACTCTGAGCAACTTCCTCTTGGCCAATCTGCTTTGGAGAGTCCAGAAATAAACATTTAAAATAAACCCAGGTAAAGGCAATCAGTCAGTAAGACCCCATAGAGGATTCTTTATGAAATCAAAGAAGCTCCATTTGATTAAAATGAGAAGCAGCAGAAAAAGGTGCACTGAGAATGTTCAGTTAGGAGTTGTGTGTATTTCTAGACAAAGGGACAGTTGCATGTTTCAATGGTGAAAAGCTTTTACTAATGAGCAATTGTTCTCTTCTGCTACCTGCACTTAGATCGAAAACCACTGGTTTTTTGGGTTTTTTTTTTTTTGCTTTTAACTAGGCAAGAGAAGCTGAAACTGAAATTATATCCAAGTGAGAACAGGCACAAGTGGACTTGTGGGTGTAAGAACAGCGCCAGCATTGTTTCCATCACTGATTCATGGAATTTAGCCTCATTGTGGATGAGCTGATATGCAATTTGACAAGTCTATCATATTCTTTTGTTCTTAAGAAAAGCCTCTTTAAAACAGGAACCAGACATGTCATCAATTCTGTTACGAAGTTCATGACTACAGACCCCTAATTTTTAGATCATGAGCTGGAAAAATAGGAATGACATTGGAAACAAGCAAATTATCACAGGACAGTACATTTCTATCAAGAGACAAAAGATTGCAGTTCTTTTTCAGAATTTCTATGAGTGGGCAGTAAATACGTACAAAATCTATTGAAATTAAACTGAGCACACAGATGGGGCACACATAACTGACCAAATATTCTTTTTAAAAGACCAATTCGCCAAGTAGAAAAACATAATGTTCTCCGAGTTTAAATTAATTGCCTTCTTTTCCCAATATCACATCACTTTAACTTGGTTTGCATTCTATTTCTGCCATCTCTGGTTGTTTATTTTGCAGTTTCACCAGGAGCTGACATGTCACTATGACTTCTCCTTGTGAAGGGTTTTGTGTCGTGTATTAAAATACATTTTTTGCTGGCTGATAATAAAAATCTACAGCAGCTGCACTTCCCATGCTCATCTATTTCCAAAGGCAAACACAGAACTGAGACAAGAGAACATTTGCCCTGTTAGCAAGGAGACTTTATGTTATTTTATCCACTTGGTTTGATGGGAGTTAATCCCAACCACTGCTCATTCCCAAAGGCACAGAGAGAGCAAACATCTAAAAGATACCTGAAAATTTCTCCCTGTGGCTTTGGCCTCTCTGTTCAGGTATTTTTAATTTGTGCTGGCTGAAAACATATTGCACTTTTAAGGGTTAAATGACAAATAACCCAACAATCCTTTAAAACTTAAAGCCTCCAAAATACAGACATTTAAAGCAACCAAGACCAAATAACAGTGTTAATCCAGCAGATATCTAAATTCTGTGTGATGGCACAAGCACAGTGAAAATCAATGCTCTCCCTCAAAATGCAACTAATTATTTCTCAGACAAGCTGGATTTAAAATATCATTTTTTGACCCAAGTGCAGCTCCTTGCCAGAATCTAAGAGCTGTTAAATTACTGTCAGGCTGAACGCAGGAGAAATATTCAACCCCAGCTCAATTATCATGTGAAAAGCAAGATGTGAAGAGGTGATGGATATCCTCTTGGGCACCTCAGGTTTGCTTTGCTTCAGGAAAATTGGAGTAAAGGCTTTGCTTTCCCCTGGTTGATGCCTTACAGAGCAGAGTGGGACTTTAGTGACACCATGGACAGAAGCATCTCCTGCATCCCTGCCTGCTGCTGCTCCCTCCTAAAGCAACAGCATTTCTTGTTTAGCCACCAAAACCTGCTGCTCAGGAGTTTTCATCCTGCAAGGGGAGAGATTAGAAAATACGTAGGGGATCCCACGTCCTTATCAAAGTCAAATAATGGAACTAGAAGAGTTGGCAGGGAGGATATTTGGTCCGGGGAGCAGCATTTTCCAGACTGTAACAGCTCAGGGTGCAGAATTCCCCGGGATAGCTGGAATCTGTCAGAAAACTGTGACAGATCCGTGGTTTGTATTCTTAAATGCTGTCCCTTTGGAAGTTCTCCTTAATGAAAAATTATTCAGCTACCCTGAAGTAATACTTTCCTTCTAATGTGATAATTACTGCCCATTTGTTTCTTAACTGCTGATCAGAAAAAGCAAATAACTTGTGAGGCATCTGCACAAATATCGCTGTTTGGAAAATTAAATCACCGCTGGACTGCTGGGAGCTGGGAAGGGCAGGACATGCAACACGAGGTTTAATATGACTTTTTCTGAAGAGATCAGTGCATTAAGACAGCTCTGTAAATGGCGAGCCCTGCGTGATCAAAACCACCACATCAAAGACCTCGGAGCAATCAGACGTTCTGAATAAAGGCAAAGATGGAATTAACTAAGAACGCAGCTCCCACATTGAAGCAGCAATGAGTAGAAGGTCATTAAGGCATCTGCATAATCAGTGAGCATGTGTTAAAAGCAAAAAGTAATTTCTGTAAGGGAGAAAAGTCTAGAGAAAAGCCATTTCTGATTGAAAAGTTCTAATTGTTCCCCAAAAAAAAAAAAATTGCTTAGCATGCTCACGTTAATGCTGCAATACATAAATTTCCAACATCGTTTTGTTTCCTTTGTGAATCCAACAGTGCCTTGTCCAACGTGCTGGAAGCTGTGCAATCACACCCACTTTGGCTGTGCATTCATGGGGTCTGAGTGGCCAAAATGGGCTTTTTCACATCCTGCAATTAGTAGCTCACAGTAAAAAATAGCAGCTTGTCAAGAACTTTCCAGTCATGACGAGTTATAGATGTATCTATACATATTTTGATATATATATAGGAATTTATACCAGCCATGTTTCATTTTCTTTATGGAGACATACTTTGAATAAGTGGCTGACAACTCCTAGAAAACCTGGAATAAACTGCTTTTTGCAGTCACATTTGTTCCTTGCACATATGAAAGTGGTTTTTGTTTGTGTTGTCTTATTAAGAATTTAGGCACCCTCAGTTCTTCTGCCTTACACTCAGCTAGGTTCAATTAAAAAGTGAAAACCAAAGGAGATTCACACATTTCCAAGGGTCGTTTGAAGACAAATTGGCACAAAGCAATTTTTAATTTACTTGGAAAGAATAACAGTGCCTGCTTCTGGAGGGAAGTTTAATCTCAATGGCTCTCTTCTAGACACTCTATCAACTTAATCCAACCTTATTTTTATTTTATTTGGTGGAATTAAAAAGCACAACTGGAGAAATTAGATGGAGAAATTAGAAAACAAAGGTGACTCTTTTTTTTTTTTTTTAATTATTTTTCCCCCTTTTATTTTCTCTGTGTATTTTAAGACATGCTGGGGCCAAATTTAAGGCTAAGAAAACTGGGGTGAGGCTAAAAGAATTGGGATTGTTCAGCCTGGAGGAGAGAAGGAGATTCAAACAGATCTAATCAGCAGCTCAGGCTGCCTGCCCCACCTGGACACAAGTGTTTATAGACACTAACAATGTGCCAGTGCTTCCCTGAAATTCATGCTGATAAACTCTGGAAGGAAATCAGCATTAGGAAGCCAAACAACAAATAATTGCCATAGACAAGTACTGCAAAACAGCCAATTTGGCTGTGATTCAAATGAAAAATTACTATTACTCGGCCTTCATTTGCTATCTTCTGTATCAGACGCTGTTATTAATCATATTCCCAGTTCAGACTCCAGGAATAATACACTTTAATACCCAGCAGGAAGTGATACATCAACATAATCACCAAAGTGCACATGTTTTGGCTGAATATTTGCTCTCTTTTGAGGGAGGAAGATCATGGCCCACCACAGCTCTTGCTTTGACAAAAAACTTTCTTTTCAACAGCCGCCACGATGGGAAGAGTCCCTCAAGTGGGAAAACCGAAGCCTTGGATGGAACAGCGCCCATTAAATGGCAGTTAGAGAAATTCCTTATTAAAAGCCAAGCCCAAACCAAACCGCAAACCCAAGACAAATTACAAATCAATTACCCCTTACTGTCGAGTACATGATAATTAAAGCTTTCTTGATGCCATGCTGTGAGCTACTGGCAGGGGTTTTCTAGTCTGAAATGTGCTGCGAGCCCAGACTCGTTACACTGGCCCACTTCAGCGTCAAAACCATGCTTGAGAATCACTTAAACTCCAAAACCAGCTCCCAAAATCTGTCAGAGAGCACAGCCTGTGAGAAGCAGCACTGACCAGTGGGTGTGGGAAGCTAGAAGCCTCAACAGCAGCACAACTGGCCCATTCCCCCTAGAGCCTGACTGCTAAAATGCAAATATTTACACCAGGAATTCTCCATTTCCGTTCTCCAAATAAAATTAAACTGCCAGCAGTTGATGGCCGAGGTGACTAAAGGAAGCATCCAAAGAGAATGAATGAAAGGAAAGACACTCTCAGCTCATCAGCATTTCTCACACTCATCAGTGCTTTCTTTTCCTGCTGCTTTTGTTGTCCTGGCTGATGCCAGCTGTACTTTCCCTGTGCCTCAGGATGCAGATTTGTGCGTTGGCTGTCTCCTGGCTGCTCTCGTTTGCCTCATGCTGCCACAACTCCACATCCGTGCCTCTCCATCCGCTGTCCTCGTTAGGAAATGTGCTCCTGTCGGACAATGGGCGATTGTCCTCTCTCTGGGGCTCCTGCAAAGCACAGAGCAGCAGCTGTGAGGCTCACGGTGGTTTTCTGAACAATGGGAAGAGGACACCCAAACTAACTCCATTTTGCTCAGGCTGATATGGCTTATCTGACAACCTGGTAACATTTTCACCTCAGGGATGCTGCTGCTAAAAAGTTTGCCATAAAGCACTGGAAAGGGATTGTTTTTTTTTTCTCCTCCAGATATTAAAAGGAGGAAAGACTGGAAATACCTTGCTATTGCTGTGGTCCAAAAGAAGACTCTGTACACTTTTCCCCAAATTTCATGACTTTTCAAAATGAACAACATGGGACTTTGTGATTTCTGCTGCAAATATTACATCTGAGAATGGTGTTTAATAGGTTAAAGAGGAAGGATTGTGCCACACATGGTGAATATATCATGCTGAATTTACCTGAGAGACTGTTTTCCTCAGTCTCCTTTGACTGCCACTTTTCCATAGGGGTTCGAGGTAGCTCACTTCAAGAGGAGCTGCAGGAGAATTCCTGCTGTTAGAGCAACTGGAGAGGCCCAAAGCAAGAGGCAGAAACTGAAAAATCAACCGTTTTCCTGCCCCTTCCCAAGGCTTTGGATTGTTTTTCATGTTGAGAGGTGGACTTGGCAGTGTTGGGTTTCCAGTTGGACTCGATGTTCTTGAGGGTCTTTTCCAACCCCAGGAATTCCCTGGCTCCATGAACTCCACCCTGACAGTTCCAAGGATTTATATCCTCTTGGGAAAGCACAGCTTTCCAAATCTACCCCTGATGGTGCAGCACATGGCAAAGACCAGCAGCTCCACAGCAGGACTGGAAAGAGATAAAATAGAGATAATGGACAGCTCAGAATATCCACAGATCATAACAGCACACACCCCCTCTTTTAGCAGACTCATTAATGCTTCCTTCTCTTCTCACTCAGCTTCCTTCTCACCCAGGAGATGAATTCATGTTTTATGAAGATATTTCTCCACTGTAGGGATGAGGAGGTAACTACAGAGTAGAACAGTCAGGAGACACCAAAAATTCGGTTCTTCTCTTCCCTAGGGTTTACCAACACAAATGCTGGAGTGTTTTTTTCATTTTCTCACCCCTACTGTCAGCGGCACAGATCTCCCTCACAGCAGTTGCAGCAGGAGGAGGTAATTGAAGGACTTAACACAACACACTGTTTTCAAGGAAAACTTGTTTGCAGGCACCATCAATCCATCCATTGTGGTTGTGCTGACACAGCCAGGCAGGCACAGACCTCCAGCAGGGACTGATCTGCTCACTGACAGGTGCTGGACATGCTTTTATCATCTTTGAATGTATATATCACAAACAAACATTTCTGGTTTGCTGCAGGCACAGAAAAACTTCTCAGCGTCCACCTGGTGTTGGTGGCAGAGTGCAAGAGCAGCGTGTAGGAAACAGAAATGAGCACAGATAAATAGTTCCTGCAGGTTGTTTTTCATTAGGGTGAAAATGTGATTCTCCATGGAAGCTTCGAGCCAAGCACTGCTTGGGAAATCATGGAAAAATTAAAGCTGGAGGAATATTTGCAGCCATTCAGTTCTGCAGCTCAGCAGAGAAGAAATTCACCTTCACAAGAAATTCACCTCCTCAACAAGAAATTCACCTTCACAACAAGAAATTCACCTTCATAACAAGAAATTCACCTCAACAACAAGAAATTCACCTCAACAACAAGAAATTCACCTTCTCAACAAGAAATTCACCTTCTCAAGAAATTCACCTCAACAACAAGAAATTCGCCTTCTCAACAAGAAATTCCCCTGCAAACCAGGTGGGTCCTTGCAGTGCCAAGTGTGTGAAATGTGCTGCAGGCACTGCAGCCTGAGCAGCCCTGGTTGAGCTCGGTTTTGGTGGAGCTCAGGGAGGTTTCAGGGCCTTTTTGCATCCTGTGAGTCACTCCTTCCTGGGAAAAGGACAGCTGCTTACGTGGCTCTGATTGCTGATTACGTTGCTCTGCAAATCTTCCAGCTTCTCTCCCATCAGCACAGACCTCAAGAATGAAATAGCTTGGTGGCCTTGCCACTGATGAGTTCCCTCCTTCGAGAGGAACAAGGAGTCCTTGTCCTTGTTTCCTTCCAGTGACAAGGCCTCTCACCATGGGGTGACTGTGTGGTTCATCCCTCTGCCGTGTCAAGACATGCTGCTTCATGTCTTCATTCATTAAGCACTAAAATTGAGACATTTCTGTTATTTTGCTCAAGCTTTTTACTCTTTGATCCACAATCCTAGGCTGTAAATCTACAGCTTTCAGAAATCTTCCAGCATCTCAAATACACGCTGAGAAAACTCCTTTTTTGTTTGTTTTGTGGTGTTTGAATAGAAAATAATTTTTCATGTGAGAGCCAAGTGCTGGTCCTTCCCCATGTCTTGTAGAAGAACCTTATTTTGGTTGGGTTTCCCACATCCTGTAGATGAAACTTATTCTACTTTCCAGTACCTAAAGGGACTCCCAGAGAGCTGCAGAGAGATTTTACAAGGACATGGAGTAACAGGGAATGGCTTCAAGCTGCCAAAGGGCAGAATGGGATTAGCTACAAGGAAGAAATTCTTTATTTACAGGGTGGGGAGGCTCTGGCACAGATTCCCAGAGGAGCTGTGGCTGCCCCTGGATCCCTGGAAGTGTCCAAAGCCAGGCTGGACAGGGCTTGGAGAAGCCTGGGATGGTGGAAGGTGTTCCTGCCATGGCTGGGGTGGAGATGTTCCTTCAGCTCCCTCTTAAACCAAAGCATTCTGTGATCCTATGAATGGAAATGTTTCAGACAATAACATTTTCTGTTTCCTGTGCTGGTGATGTGGATGTTATGGCACAGTGCAATCCAAGCACTTGCAGCAACCATTTAATGCTTTCATTTTTTTCATTATATGTAATTTGGGACTTCTGGACAAGGAAGTGGGGAATGCACGGACAACCAAAATAGCTAAAAGCTTTCAATTAGCCCAGGACATAGTTCAGTGCAATTAACATTAGAATGAGTTTGGATTTATAGTTTTTTTAAGCCAGCTTCTGAAACAGCTGCAGTACTTAACTTTTAAAACTATTTCAGCATCACAATAATCTCAAAATTCCTGCTGCAACGAGGAAACTGAAGTAGGTTTCTTTCCACTAAAACCAGTGCAATTAGAGTAGCCCTAATGATGCCACAAGCAGCGTGGAGAGAATGTGGGCATTTTATTTTCTGCCCAAGATCAAGTTAGAGGCCATTTCTCCCTCTAAAAGCCTCAGGGAATTAGGAAGTTTTATGAGAGAAGTAACAAAATGGAGACTCGTTCAATCTCTGACCCTCCATCCTGTGCCACACACAGAGATAAAAGTCTTAAAAAGAAAAGAGGTTGATCCATGCCAAGGTGGAAGATGTGTACGCACCTCTGGGCAATGCCAGCTGAGCTTTCCTCGAGGATGGCTCCACACTCAGGCTGCTGGACACTGCTGGCAGGGGAGCAGAGCTGTTTGTCCAGCCTGGGGGGAAATGAGGTGCTGAAAGCAGGGCTGGAGATTCTCCTGCTGGAGCCCTGCAGGTTCTGAACTGCACGACATGGCCAGGCCATGCTTTTCTTCTCAGTGAGAGTAGCCAGTCCTGCTTCGAGCAACACAAATTATCAGCAAAGCCTCTGAACCCACTGCTACATGCTGTTGAAATATATTGCATCATTAATGAGGGGTGGGAAATTCCCAGATTCATTAAATATCATGGCCACAAAGGCACAACATTTGTACTGGTTTTTTTTTTATTTTTTATGAGCTGCAATAGCTCCCACAAGAATGTGCTACGTCCTGATCCTCTGGGATCCTTGAGTTTATCCAAACTGCCTTTTTCCCAGCTCCTCACAGGATCTGTCAGTCCTTTTGCAATATAATTGATCATTTAGCTGCGGAGGATGCTCTGCTTTGCTGTGCTCTCTCGCCTGGCTGCCGCAGACTCTGCTTTTCCCCTCAGAGCATCCCTAATTAGGTCACTGTGGTGTATCCAGCCTGCCCAGGGACACAGGGAGAGTGCACAGCTTGCATTCGAGCTGGACAGAGGCAGAAACAAACACGGGAATGGGAATGGGAATGGGAATGGGAATGGGATAGGAATAGGAATAGGAATAGGAATAGGAATAGGAATAGGAATAGGAATAGGAATAGGAATAGGAATAGGAATAGGAATAGGAATAAGAATGCATCTTCCTGAGGGAGAAGACAGCCTGCAACACAGAATGTCTGCCTAGAACCACCCTGGGAGCAGGGCTGGGCTCAAGATATCAAAAAAAAAAAACTCTCTGTAATCTGAAGCGTTCTCTTTTTCATGTACAAGCAATGCAAGTATTTAATCCATTTATTGGTTTAATTAACAAGTTCTCATGGCTGGTAGTTTGATCTTCTGGTAATGGCTCACTGGGAATGGAGGAGCCAGTGGCACAAATCCCAGACACAGGGTGTGGGAGGAAAGCTGTGGTGGCTCTGTCACTTCTCTGTAGCTCGTGGCTTCTCTGGATGTCACAGCCAGAAAGAGGAGAGCTCTGGCAAAGCTCAGCACTAGCTGAAAGATTTTGTTGGTGTGAGAGAATCACTGAGGTAGGGAAAGACCTCCAAGCTGTGCCTGATCCCACCTCGTCCCCAGCCCAGAGCACTGAGAGCCACATCCAGGTGCTCCTTGGACACCTGCAGGGATGGGAAAAGCAGAGTGGCACCAACCCAGGACAACCAGAACATGCACCGCCACAGCCCTCAAGTGACCAACTAATGCTCCGACACAACTCCCATCATTCCCAATTGGTTCTTTTGACTGCTGTGCTTCCATTTCCTTTCATTTTCCACAGCGAACCGAGTGCTGATGAGCCTTGCAAATGCATGAGGCAACGAAAAGCTGTGTCACTGCTTTAGGTTAGACAAACACCGTGTGCTGGATTGGAGACTCTCCTGGCACCTCATTCTTCGCTCCCTCCTGACTCCATGCAGCTCCACTCACTCGACAGGCAGAGAATAAGAACAGGCAGGAGTGCTTGTCAGCCTCGCCACCGAGAGCTCTTGTTGATTCCCAGAGGACTTGTACAATCTTTGCCATTATTTAGTTAACAGCCTGGTGAATGTGGCAGGTGCCTCTTTCAGGAGAGACAGCAGTTTTACCAACTGGCACAGCGTCAGGCTCAGGAAATGACAGACAGGATGGGAAACAAAAATCCTTGGAAAAGGATTTTTCCAGATCTGGTAAGACCTGAGCAGGGTGACTGTTAGCACAAGTATGTTCAAATCTGCTGCTGTGATCCATTTATTGGGCTGCTTGGATGCAAAGCTGAACTAATGTGCATTGATTTGTAATAACTTGTCCAAACTCCCTCAGAAAGTCCAGTACTATGACCTGAAATATCCTTATGGGTGGAGAATATCCCATTCTCTTCTCTCTCCCGGTTTCCCATAACTCTGTCCTGGGAAAAATAGAACTGTATTGCTTGAATTTCAGTCTCAGAGTGGGGCAGCTGTGCAGATCTAAAAGGTTTGTGAATGAAA
The DNA here is from genome assembly GCA_013397955.1 of Grantiella picta. Taxonomy (NCBI): domain Eukaryota; kingdom Metazoa; phylum Chordata; class Aves; order Passeriformes; family Meliphagidae; genus Grantiella; species Grantiella picta. Next base: position 231,905 of record VZRM01015741.1, read on the forward strand.
TAAATCAGGAGATAAATGAGAACGAACTAACTCATCAGCATAATCAAAATAATCATTTAGTCACATTACAATCCAGGCAGAAACAACGCCCAAAATGGGAAGCAGGATATAATTAGCCCCACTTTCAAGCAGTATTAATGTTCCTAACAATCTGGTTAACATAACTGCTCAGCAATTGATGTATGTAAATGTAATGTTTTTATTCCCATTAACGAATTTTGCGAGGAAGTGACAGAATATGTTCAAATTCATGCCATCCAAGGTGAAAGGCAGAGCACTGAGTGCACTTTTAGCAGCCTGAATCCCAGCAGACTCAGATTCATCATCACCTCCCAGAGCTCAGGAGCAGCTGCAGGGCTCTGGCCTGACCTGGGAAATGGATGAGGTTTGCCTCTCATTTGCCCTGAGTGGGGTCTGAACTGCCTGGTGATGGTTAAAGATTCCTGCTCAATCCTCAGCAGGTCAGGGTTTCACATCCACCACTCACTGCTGGTTGCAGGGCAGATGGAATTAGATGTACAGAAGCTGATGTTTACACAGGGTGCTCTGAAGAAGCAATAAAAGCAATCCTATATATTTTTCAAGAGCAGGGTTGGACAGAGGAGAAATAAATTCATCAGATCACAGGTGAATTTACCATACACACAAAATAAACTTCACTATCTGATAATGACATAAGATTCATCACAATGTAAAAAAAACCAACCAAACCCAAAAATAATTAAGCCAATGTGCATATCAGATTCTGAATCAAGCAATTTTGCTGCACTGAGCCTCGAATTTAAATGATCTTGTCTGTGGATGACTAAAGGTTTCTGCTCAATTCAAATGGGAAAATGTGTTCATCAAAAACATACCTATTAGCTTCACAATAGTAAGCACTCTGTGAATACAAAGAAGTTTCTCAGGAATAGGTAATACTGAAAGCTTACCCAGAAACGAGGGAGCTGCCAATTTTCAAAAACAATTACTCAATTTGCCAGCAAACATGTTTTCCTTCAGAGCAAGGGGAGGCCTGGTTGCACTCACACACTAATGTCTGCGTTTGCAGCTCTATATACTTCGGTATTTTTAATTTTCTGGTAACTTGTCTTGATATAATTTTAGAGATTCTATTAAATATTTTATAGGGCAGCCCATTGTAAATCAATCTCCGACATAATGTACCATAGATCTTTTTCTACAGCTGAAAAGCATTTCAATAAAGCTCTAAAAGCCCTGGCAGTGACAACACACAGTGTTGTGCATCACCATGGCAATGCTTCAGAAAATAGCTTTGATTTGGGGTTGGAAAGATCAAACATTAGATGAGATTGAAAGTACAGAGTTCATCTTGATGCAACCCGAAGCTATCATGTCCTAACTGTTGTGCTCTCAGCTGCTGAGCTTGGGCTGAGATTGAGGCAGGAGGAATCCTGGTGGGTGCTGAAGGCATTCAGTCAGCAGGACACAGTCAGAAAGTTCTGCTTTAAGGTCCAACTTCCCAGGGCCAGGAATTTAAAGGTTGAGCCAAGCTGTATCAAAAGGCAGGATTTCAGAAGAATTCATAGGAATTCAAAGGAAGAAATTGTCACGGGTCACCTGTTGCTTCATTTATCAACGTTTCCTTTAATCCTTAAATTCTGCAGCTGCTCTGCTCGAAGGGGTGGAAAATCTGAGTGCAGATTCCAATCCCAACTCTCCTGCAATTCATCTCTCCTAACTCCCCAACCCACACAGAGCTCCCCCAAGCTGCCAGCTGCATGGTTCATCTCAGCCCTAGAAAAGCATCACAGCAAGAAAGTAGCTTTTTTAGTAGAGGGGGTTAGTTAAGAAGTTTTTATGTTGTTTTGTTGTGGGTTGTTTTTTTGTTGTTTTTTTAAACCACAGATACTTTTAAAAACTTAAATAAACAAATAAATAAATCCCTTATCGTGGGGTCAGGACGGATGGAAGAAACCCACAGATTATTTCTTTCTTCTTTCCTCCTCATCTCTCAGGGTAGCTCCACATCTTGATTCAAAGAAAATAGCCATCGTTTCAAGTTGAGTGAAATTCCTTGCTGCCCTCTATCTCCATGGCCTTGGAACAGAGGAATGGAATAAATGGAATGGAATAAATGGAATTGTCTCTCTGCTCTCCAAAACCTCTCTTCACTCTCGCTTGTCCCACAGCTCCAGGAGCACAGAAAATGGGAGAAGGGAACAAAAAACAGATGTGGAGGAGGCAGGGAGTTATCACAGGACAGTTTCATCCCAGTTGTGTCTGTGTGGTATGGCTGCTTCAATTAAAAACGGCAAATACGTGAAGGGAGAAAAATCCTGTTTGGGTTGGTTTGGAAGCTGGGGAGTCACCCGGGAGAGCTTGTGCAAGGTTTCATCAATGCAAGATGAAAATCAAACAAAACAGACAAAGAAAATAAATGTATCACTATGAGTGATACAGGGGAGAATTCATCAGCAATGCTCAACTGCAGACTGAGAGTGACTCATATCCAGGATATATCAAAGAGAGATGTCAAGTCCTGGAAAAGCAAAAAACATTAAAATATTCACTGGTTCTTCCAAAAGTTTATCTCCTCAATGTATTTTATAACTACAAAATTAACTAAAATGATGAGCATTCCCTTCAGCACCCATTTATGTCAGCTTTGTAAAACCAAGAGATGATTTATTTATTAATACTCTACCAGATTATGACTTTTTCATGGAAAAGCCAGGACTTAATCTGAGCTTTGCTGTCAACAGAGTTGCAGGATCAGGCACTCAACCCGTTTCCTCCCTCGGGATATTTTGGATGTGCAGAATATCCCTGTGTAAACCTCTTATTTACCTTACTTGGAATCACAGAATCCCTGAAAGCACATCTCAAGTCATGGAAAATCAGATTTCCTTCTGCTTTGCTTCCATGAGCAGCTCAAAGCAGCCAGAGTTTTTTTAATTTTGAAAGCATTTTGTTAACTTTAAATTCCTTGCTCATTTCTCTGGGCAGCTCTGTGTTAAAGGAGATGAGGTTTTTGTCTTCAGCTCCCTGGATTTAAATAACTGCAGGAAAAGGCAGATTATCTGATAATGGATGAATCATTTCTAGGTCATTAGCAACTGAAGCTGGCACTAAACTCCAAGGGAAATTTAAAGGAATTGGATGTTATTCTCCTCCACCTCCAGGGCCTGGTGGTGACAGCAGTGTGGCTGAGCTGAGCCAGGAGCTCAGGTGACAAACCCAGCTGCTGGAGTCAGGAGCCTGAAGGAGCAGCCAGGCTGCTGAGGCTCACATCATTAATTAGTCGCTCATTAAAGTTCGGGATCTGCATACGGGATGAATTGTCGGGAGCAGCTGGCCAGCAAGGAGCTGTCCCCACATGCCATGTGCCACCAGCAGGGTGACAGAACTCAGCACCTCAGCCAGCCCACAGGGCGCAGCAGAAAACACATCATAAAACGGTTTATTGTAAATGAGAATAAAATTTCTTATGAATGAGGAAGCAGCTACATTCGAACTGTTTTACAACAGAGGACAAAAGCATTGTTTGGGTTTTTTACAAAGCCCCAAATACAGCTTTGAAGTACTTGCTCACCACTAGAGTTCTTTTCATCTCATGTGCTTTACAAAATGGTCAAAAAGCCACCAGATTCTTCTGAGGTACAATTAAAGCTGAGCCTGAGAGCTCACAGTAGTCTTACACTGTGGTTTAAGAAAGAAAGCGAAGAAGAAATCAAAAGACTTTTGAAATCAGAAGATAAATCTGTTAATCAGACTTATCCTCGGGCTCACATACACAAAAAAACCCCAAAAATCCCAAAACAAAACCAGTATTCATTACAAGCTATTCATCTGGGTTGTTTTTTTTTCCCCTAGTTGTCAAGCTCTGAGCATGGAAATGTGCAACCTTCAGGTCCTTTCATATTAAGACATACATGGGAATGGTAATGTCGCAAATTCTGTAACTTTTATTAAATGTACAACCACATGTTTAGAAGAGAAAAATACTTGGTAGTGTTCCGTGATCTTCAACAAATTTCCAGAAAGTTGAATATTGGACATTCTTGTACCCCTCTAATTATAATTAAGGTTTTTTTTCCTAAATAAAGGTCCCTCCATTCATTTGGAGCATTTCTAAGTACTAAAATAAAAGCATGCAATATAGGACTATATTTATTTGTGAGGATATATGGCTGCTGCCTCAGAAATTCAATTCAGATGTTGAAAACAAGAAGTTAAAAGTAATGTAGGTCCCCGAGAAAATTGTTCCAAATATTATCTTCTGTCTGTTCCATTTAAAGTTTTCAGGAAATTATTTTTAAGCATTTTTTTTGAAAGCTAGTGGCTTATGCAAGAACCCCTATTGTTAACCTAGATGGAAAACACTTTTCTAGCTGGCATTTTACATAATTTAAAAAAGAATAATAAATCTACTGCTGACCGTGAATATACAGCTCAAAATTTCAATTGGGTTGGCATTGTCCACTGAAGTATTTCCTGTGAACTAATTATCTCCTCATTCCTTCAACGAAAAATCTGAAAAGTCCCAAGGTTTTTCAGCATTTCTTGCAGCACACCGTGATTTGCTACAAGGTCAGGTCCTGCTTGGCTGCGTTTGGCAACGTGGGCAGAGGCAAACATTGCCATGTGCTTCCAAAATCACATTTTATATCTGTTCCAACCTAAAAGGGGAACTTTCAGAAAGGAGGGAGCTTTTCCAGGCTGCTGGTGCTGCTCAGAGCAGAGCAGTTCAGAGGAGCAGGCAGGAGATGCTGCCTGGAGAGAACATCTGCTTCCATGAGAAACAACTGTGGGAAACATCTGGGGAGAACATCTGCTTCCGAGAGAAGCAGCTGTGGGAGAATTGGGAAGAGAACTGCAAGCTCCCAAGCTCACCCACTCTGTGATCCCAGGGTTATTTCTTCCCAATTTCACATGTGTCAACTTGTTGGAGGTGACTCAGGAGCTGCATTATGTAAGTTATTGATCTGGGGTCTGTCAGCTGCTAAAAATTCCTGTCTGCCCCTGGTGTGTGAGAAGATCTAGTCAGGGATAACAGCTGGATGGCACTGGTACTAGGAGTTAAGGAGAGCTGGCCTGGCTATAATTAACATTCCCAGTTTCTATAAATTTCATCATGTCCAGTCCTGATGATGATGTTGCACTGGAGCAGCAGTGACCCAATTTAAAATGGCACTGCCCAGGCAGTGCTGCTCTTGTTGCATTAATAACAGACATTTGCTGTGGGCACTGTCCCCTGGCACTGTCAGCCTGGACTGGGATTCTGCTCCTCAAATCACTCCTGCCCCACTCCCACCCTCTTCTTTCCCTTCCCAAATCACTCCTGCCCCATTCCCACCCTCTTCTTTCCCTTCCCTGCCCCCTGCAGTTACCCAGCAAAAGCAGAGGTGCTCAGCAGAGGGTTTTTTTCCAGGCTGGTTCCCCCTTTTGTCACTGCTGTTTACATGCTGGGTTGTTATTTTGGGGTCTCTCTGAGTGCTGAATGCTCTGGTTAGTGACTTCAGTGCCATATCCTCAGCTTCAAAACAGACCAAAGAGTTCATCATTTCCTCCTAAATTCTTGACTTTATTCTGACAACAAAAAAAGAAAGAATCTGAACCAAGCCCGAGCTCTTTCTGCTCACTGAGAATTAAACCCTGACATTAAATACAGGTTTACAAAAGACTGCCACGTTCATCAGTTCAGTTCCTCTGCACGTAAAGTGAAGATAAAACTGAATTATAAATGCTGATGTAACTTCTGTCTGCACTGTATTATCCTGTCACAAGCATTCAGAAACACTTCACCCCTCACAAAACCAGAATTAACCAGCTCTGAGCCCTGTTGCATCAGCGGGTGAACTGCTTCACACCAGCTCTTAGGATCAATTATTTTGGCGTAAAAATCCATCAAAGATGTGTACATTTTTCTTCCATTCTTTAAATAGCTTTTAATGTCATTTCCATGGAAACCACTTACAAGCACATGCCTGATGTTTGTGGGTTCAAGCATCATCCAGAAACTCCAAAAGCTGCATCAATAAGCTGAATTCCTCAGGCCCATTCCCAGCAATTGATACACACTGATATTTATTTTACTTCACAAGCCAGCAGAAAACAGAGCTCCTTAACCTAGTGTAGTTTAAGGCAGACAATGTATATTTTAGGTATTTTTCTACAGGACAATTACTTTGCCTGCAGTACTGTCAGAGGCAGCTGAAGGCTTTTCTAATAACAGGTGAAATTGGGTTTTGTAACCCCAAAGGTGAGGAATTCTTTCTTTTCAGGCCAGAAAAATTCATTCCCACTTTGGCAGCAGAGCAGCAGAGCTTCTCCCAAAGCAAAGTCTCTTGGTTAGCTGTGGTGCATGACACATCCATTAAAAACCTGATTATTTCAGAACAAAGCAGAATAGCACCAGAGAAAACTCAGGGTTTCTGGTTGTTAGCAAAACCCGCAGTTTTTCAAGGGATTAGTACATCTGACACCCAATTAGAAGCAAAATATTCTCCCAATTTATTATTTTTCTTAATTATCTCGAAAGCGTTTCTAGAAGGCAAGTGACCAATTAGTCTGTGGGGTGATACAGCACAGAAACCACTTGGGGTTTGCACAGGACTGCTTCTGCTGCTGTGGCAGACTGGTAATGAAGGCACAGATCACTCTGATTTACATCCATTTTATAATTGAAACACTGTTCATGTCACTGAGCTGCATCCAGCTGAATCAAGAGTGTTCGCAGGTTGAGTTTCTTCAGGGGCTTTTGGAATTGGGTTCTTTTTTAAAACTTATCCAGGTTTCTGGAAAAAGAGGATCTGTTCACAGTTTTTCTTCTAATCTTCCCCTTCTTCTGTTTCATCTTCACTTTGAGTTCTCAATAACCTTTGTACAACATTTAAGATCCTTACAGCTTTCAATTTTTCAGCTCTCCTTCCTGATTCCCCTTTTAAATTCACATTGCTCTACCTCCTTGCTCTTCTCTCCCATTTTACCAACTCTGGGGTCACCACAGTGTAATTAAGAATTTGCCTCAGCAAGCTCAAGTGAGGAGTAGTCTGCGACAAACCAATAAAATTGCTAAATCCATGAATAATAAGTGAATTCTCATGCACTATCCCACAGGATAACAAATAATGAAGAATGCCTCATTATTAAGAAATAATGAATAATGGGATGTTGGGAAGGAATTCTTTCCTGTGAGGGTGGTGAGGCACTGGCACAGGTTGCCCAGAGAAGCTGTGGATCCCTGGAAGTGTCCAAGGACAGGCTGGATGGGGCTTGGAGCAACCTGCGACAGTGGAAGGTGTCCCTGCCGTGGCAGGGGTGGGATGGAATGAAATTTAAGGTTCCCACCCAAATCATTCCATGATTCTCTGATGTGATGCCATTATATTCTTATATATATATTATATATATGAGATCAGCTCATATTTGGCAGTGGCTCCAGGCTGAGCCCAAGCAGGCTGAGCTCCCATCAGCAAAATGTGCTTTGGACCTTCTCAGCTAGCAGGAGTCTCCTCTCTCTCTGTGCAGACTGAGGCACGGCAAGCCTTGCTCCCAACAAGAACTGGGGAGTGAGGAGTGAGGACTGGATGGGTGGGACAGTTCCATCCCCCTGACAGACTCCCAAGGGCCTCTGTCCACCCCTGTCCCAGGGGATCTGGCTGCACAACTGCTCCTGCAGTCACCCCTTCCCAAGAGCGTGTTTACAAACTGAGCAGTGAGTCAGAAACGCACTTCAGAAAGCAGCTCCCGAACGAGCCTGGCTGCGAAAAGCCAGCAGTGCCATCCATTGACTGAAGGATGTAAGGCATGTGCCCGGCAGGGCAGAAATCCCCATCACCATCCTCCACTCTGCCTTCCTGCTAGGGCAGATCGTTTGACAAAGTCTCCCTGATCAGAGTTTGCTCCCAAACAAGTTCCTGCAATGCCTGTTCTCAAGATCAGCTGCCAGATGTGTGAAAGGACTTCATTGGGACAGACAGAACATCTCTGTTCACATACATGGTGAAGGATGGGTTCCTGTGCCAGGTAATTGGTGTCACACACAGAACACAGCAGGTCACAGGGTGATCACACTCCCAGAGCCACAGAACAGGCTCTTTGCTCCTCCTGAGATCACACAACAAGCACTGCCACAAAGCAAGATCAGAACAAGAATTCACAGCACTACAACACAGCTGCTAATAGGGCATCACACACCCAGAGCCCCAGGAAAGGTTCCTTATTTTGTAAGATCTCAGAGCTGACAACCTCAGACAGAGTGGCTCTATTTATAGTGGTTCTGCTTCATCAATTCACACTTGAAAATATGACACAAGTGTTCTATAAATGACAAGTGAGATGCTTTAAAAGAATGTTCCCCATTGTTAAATGTTAGAAAGACCAGCAGACCAAAAAGCTGCTTATAACTGTGGTTGTAATCCCCATTGCTCCCTAGCTCTGGGCTCATTATAAGCTATTCATATCTGTGAAATGTCTGTATAGATGCTAGTAATATTATCACTATTTGAAGCTTGGTCATTCAAGTAGTTACAATTTTTAGCATATCTCAAATTCTGGCTGAAAAGATGAGCAGAAGACATCAAATGAAGGCACCTCTCCTCCTGCTGGCCCCAGGACTTCTAGAGAAACACGGAATGGTTTGGGTTGGAAAGGAACTTAAAGGCCACCTTGTGCCATGGGCAGGGACACCTTCCAGGTGGCTCTAAAACCTGTCCAACTTGTCCTTGGACGCTTGCAGGGATCCAGGGGTAGCCACAGCTTTTCTGTGCACCCTGTGCCAAAGCCTCCCCACACTCACAGGAAGAAATTTTCCTAATATTCCATCTGAACCTCTCTGTCAGATGCCAGAACAGAGATAAGTAATTCACAGCAGCCTTTTCTGAGTCCTGCAGGTTGACTATTGCATTGCACTGAACTCTTTGACCAGAATCTCATTATGGCATTATGCAGTGAGAGGTGGAAAAGAGGGAATCTGGCCTTGACTGTTGCTTGTTCCACCTAAATGGACTGATAATTTGCTTTAGCAATATTGGTAAGGAGCAAAGGGCAGGAAAATCTGCCCTTGGGAATGTGAGCTCTGGGCTGCTACAAGAGGATGTTACCAGCTATTTACACAGCTTTTAAGCCTGAAAGGGCAGAGGACAACTTTTATACTGTGAAAAGAGTTTGAAATTGCTGGACACTTAGAGAAACAAATACAAACCACATAGAATGGTTTGGGTTGGAAGGGACCTTGAAGATCATCCAGTTCCATCCCCTGCTGTGGGCAGGACACCTTCAACTATCCCAGGTTGCTGTCCAACCTGGCCGTGGACAGTCTTCCCTACTTGCATGGAACATCTCTTGCCTAATTTTTCTTAATTTCTCATGAAACTAAATTATCATCATTAGTGAGAGTAATCAAAAATTACACTAAATAAGAAGTTTTTAAATCTAAAGAAGAATCTCTGTGCAAATTTGAAAGCCCGTGGGAATCAGATGAGGTGTGAAACACCTTGAGGTGGCAAAGCAGTTTAAACACTCAGCTTCCAAATGTGGCCCCATCATTTTTCTCTACACAAAATACCACTTTTCCCATTTTAGAGGCAGCAGATGTGTCCTGGAGTGATGTTATGATAATCCATTACCCCTATCGTTAGTTTATATGCCCAAAAAAAAAAGTGGTCCTGTCACTTTAACTACGTTCAGCTGCAGAGAGAAACGCGGGTTGTTTTGAAAAACTTTTTCCCCAAGCCTGGCACGGGGGAGGATTCTTCGCTCAGCAGAGACTGCNTTAAATAAATAGTTTTTTCTTCACTTCCATCTAAAAAATTCTGTTATGAGTAAAGGAAGGAGTGTCACAGCCCTTCGCTCTCACAAGAAAAAAAGTTTTATCATTAATCCAAGACAAGATGTTACACAGAACTCACCAAACAGCATCATTTTTCAGCCCTCTCTGTGTTTACAAATCAGCACAAGACACTGCCCTTTTGCTGGGCTGCTTGACTTCATCTGGTGTAGAAGTTTGACAGCTCTTTTCCAGAGGTGCAGGTCTGGAGTGGGCGGCACTGAATGACAAATAGAGTGGGCAGCACCGAATGATAAATAAATAACCATCAGAAACCTTCTCCAAATGCCAACCCACAGTGACTGTTTGCACTTCACTGCAACATAAATATCAATCTAAGGTAGAAGATGATAAATTCTTCACAGAGATGAGTTATGGAAACTTTGATGAGTACCAGAAAAGATGAGTTCAATGTTAAAGCCTGTGTTCCAATGAGGAATGCATCCATGACAAACCCATCTCAAGGAAGCAGCAGTGGGTGCAGCAATTATTGCTCCTCCAGTGTAACCCAGGGGAGTGGCTACAGCAAGGTGAGAGCTGCTAGTGCATCTGTGAAGGGAGTTGAGTGTGGCCTCAGTGCCCTCCGTGCCCCCAGAGCCAGGGCAAACAGGCCAAGAGCTGCTTGGGCACAGAGCTGAGCCACCCCCTTAGGTGACACACATTAGTGGGTGCCAAGGAAGAGATGTCTGCTGTCACTCCCTGCAGTTCAGCTGTTCTGTGAGAAAATCACCTCCCTGCTTTGCTGGGGCTATCAATCCCACACCTGGCAGGATGTGATTTGCACTCACACACATCCTGACGGCTGCACATCACACCAGCCAAATGGAAAAACATCTCCTCAGAGGATCACTGGGCAGGATCTTGTGGAGAGCAGAATTAATGCTGCAGGCTTGTGTCAACCAAGGGACACAGCTGCTGAAAGAATGATGCTTCCTCCATGGCAAAGAGAGCAGCAGCAACACTGCTCACTCCCACACACGCACAGGAGATCAGCAGCACATCCCATAAACACAAGAAATATGGATATTCTCACTTCTGTTTGATTTTGACTTCACACCCTTTTTTTGCTCGACAAGACTAAGGGGTTAAAGAGCAAGACCTGCTTAGTAGGGGCAATTCCCCCTTGTTCTGAGGTTTCCATGAGACATCAAGTAAATTACCTTATTAGCTTCAAGAAGGATTTGTGTTGAAGCCACAGCTCCCCTTGCTTGGACATGGATTCCCACACAGCCCCAGGACAGCCCCACACAGCCCCATTCTTCAAGGATTTCCAGGCAAATTAAACAAGTAACTCCTTCTTCACTGTCTTGTTTGGAGATTTTTCTCACCCTGAATTCCTCTCAATGATGAAAATATATGGGCTGCCTTTCTTTGGATTTAGCAATCCTAGCACTGCAGTCTTCCCCTATTTGAAGAGAAGATACCAAGTTTAATGACTTTCCAGTAGTTTTGCTTGAGAAGAAGATGTCCCTGAAAGCTGATTGGATGCACTCGAGGATTTGTGACACAGAACTTCCCTAATAAATATGTTTATCAACTGAATATGGATATTCCTTTCCTGGTTTCATTTTAATTCTTACTCATCAACCAGCCCCATTATCTCACCTGTATGATTCAAACACTCTTGGAACATGATGTGAAAAAGCCAATGTACTAAAGAACGGGGCCACTTAAAACTAGTTCACATGTCATGCCCTTAATTTACTCTAATATGAAAGAAATTTACCTTTGCTTCTGTTCTAAATGAGGTTCATGCTAAGTTCCCAGCTCCTCTCATTATATTTATATGCATGACATTACTGCATTTGTAATAATGCTAAATGGCACAGCTTCCAGCACGAAGGAGGAATTGCCTCCCACTCTCACACAGGAACCAATTCCTACATGTCCATTAGAAGGCATTAAACCTTGGAACCAGCACATTCACAGTCCCTGAATTATTTGTAGATTAAATGATTTGAAAAACGTGTAATGAATCTGCTCTCATGCAATTTAGAAAACTTAGCAGACTTCTAAGATTTCTTCATCATCAAAACATCCTTGTAGTTCGGCCAAGACATTCTCATGAGCTGTTACTGAATTACTGATCACATTTATCTCTGCAAATGGATTCAGCTCCTGAACCAGCTCATTTCAGAATCCCACAGGCATCAGTGGTTGCATTTAGCTTGGACTCCTGGCAAAATACAGGCTGAACAACTCTGCATCCTGGATTTCTGGTTACAGAAATTGCACATTAGAGCACACTTCAGTTTTGTCACTGTTTCTACAGCGCTGTCAAACCAAGAGAGATTTTTGACTTCAAAAAGTCAAATTATGGGAAGGAAATTGTTATCTAAGAGGTCTATAATGGATACTTTGATAAAGAGTACTCCCTATGTTACTACATCATACACATTGTGATAATAACATGACAAACCTTTCTGACAAATTACAGAGAATGGTCATTATGGAAAAGTTTTTGCCTCATAGGAATTCAAATGCATCTCCTGATGCCATTATAGCTACTGCCTTCTTCAATAGCTCTCAGCTCAATTCCCAGCTTTCCTCTTGCTGATGATAAACAGTGGCTGCAATAACACAAATAACACAAAACCAGAGCAGCACTCTCTGCCTGTTGGAAAACTGCAAATGGAAAATAAGGGTAAATCTAGAGAGAGACAAGCTGAGAGATGGAACAGGGGTTCAGATAGAGCACGAATGCAGTAGATGAAGTGCATCAGTAATTTAGTAATTTTAAATAACAGTAATTAAGTAATCAGTGGTTTGGGTTGGATTTTTGGGAAAACTTCTGGATTTAGGGTTCACATCTCCACACACCGTGCTCTTGTTTCAGGACTATGGAACACACTGTTTAGATCTGTACATTTTTTAGCATTTTGTAACATCTCTTTTTTCGGTTTATCCTATATTTTGTGTAGACACCAAAACACTTCGAGATGTGTTTTCAAGTATGTATGTCTGTGTAGAAGGATTTTCTTGAGCCATCTTTGAAAGTTGTACTTTCTCCCCTTTCTCTTAGTTGCAATGAGCAGAATAGAGCTAATGTCTTTTTTCCTGCACTTATAAACCATCTTCACATTAAGATGTCTCCAGCCTGGGTGTTTACTCCTTTTTCACTGAGCATATACCACTGGATATTTATCATATTGTTCCTTCCTGCTTCCAAGCAAAACCTCCCACTGAGATTTGGAGCCAGCAGACAGCCAGGCTGTGCTTGTACGACTGCCAGCCCTAATGCTTTTATGCCTCATTAAGTGACCTCCTGCTCTTTTCTGCACTTGCCCAGGATTTCTGGATGTCCAGCAGCAGCATCACATCTGTCACAGCAGAGCAGCTCTGAGTTCTCTGTCCCACAATGGCTCTGATGGATCTGCCAGACAAACCCAGGGAAGTGCCCAATGTCCCTCTGCAGAGCCCAGAGCTGCCCTGTGCCTCTGACATCTCCCTTAATGACACCAGAATTACCTCCTGGGTTTTTTTTATTATTCGAAAAGAAAAAGGACAAAGTTGTAGCGTGCTCTGCTCAGAGCACTGCCATGACAATAATCATCTCTCTGCTCCAGTGGTGCTGGTGTGTAAACAGTCACAGAAAACACAGAGCAAATTGCTTTGGAGCAGTAATAAACACTGAAATTGTGTTCTGAGAAACTAATCTTCTCCAAAGCATTCAGAGAGGGGCTGGATTTATGAAGCAGGAACTGAAGGCAGTGTAAAGCCCTGGAATAGGCAGTGTAAAGCCCTGGAATTGGCAGTGCTGGTGAGACAAAACAGACCCTATTTCAATGCAAGCAAAGCTCTCTCCCTCTCTCCCCCTGAGATCCTCCTTGAAACCCATCTGTTCCGTGGAGCTTTGCACTTAACAGCATTGCACCATGGTGTGCTGTCCTGTGCAGCTCCACTTGTGCTCCTGAACTGCAAGTTCTTCCGGAGGGAACTCCTATTTATCCCACACAGTTCCCCCATTGTACTCAGCCCTGTGTGCTCACACAGCGTGCCTAAAGAGAAAAGGATTGGCAGCTGGGAGAAAGCAGCATTTTATTGCTGGGGCTCGGCGTTAGGATGAAATTTCAGGGTATTAATGCAGTTCTGTGATGTTCACCCTTCACCCTGCTATGAGCAGCGGAGCCTGCAAAGGCACAGAGCCATTTAGGAAAAATGCAGCTATAAAACCCCCTGTGATCACAGTTATGAGGGCACCCTTTGCTGGCAGCTCCCAGCTGTGTGGGTCACACCCTGGAGGAACGGGGTGGCATCCAGAGGGACCTGGATGGGCTTCAGAGGAACTGTGCGAACTTCGTGAAGTTCAGCAAGGTGCTGCACTTACGGGAACCCGGGGAAGGCTGGAGCTGTGTCAGGGGAGGTTTGGGTTGGATTTTTGGGAAAAGTTCTTCCCCCAGAGGGTGCTGGGCACTGCCCAGGCTCCCCAGGGAATGGGCACAGCCCAAGATTGCCAGAGCTCCAGGAGCGTTCGGACAGCGCTGCCAGGGATGCACAGGGTGGCATTGCTGGGTGTCAATTTCCTCTCCGTTTGAAGCCATTCCCCCTTCCCTTGTCACTCCAGCTCCTGAGGAAGAATCCCTCTCGTTTGTTGGGCACTGTCGGGCTGTCGTGTGCAGGACATAATCCTACTGGGTCCCTTCCAACTCCCCTCTTGTGACTGTGACTGTTTACAAGCGCCTGGAGTGACACGATGAGGGAGCATCACTTCAAAATGAAAAAGGGACAGATTAGTGTGGATATTAGTGAAGTGAGGAGGTGAGGCCCTGGCACAGAGTGCCCGGAGAAGCTGTGGTGCCCAGAGAAGCTGTGGGTGCCACGCGAAGTTGTGGTGTCCAGAGAAGCTGTGGCTGCCCTGGGTCGCTGGCAGAGTCCAAGGCCAGGCTGTATGGGTTTNGGTGCACGGAGAAGCTGTGGTGTCCAGAGAAGCTGTGGCTGCCCTGGGTCGCTGGCAGAGTCCAAGGCCAGGCTGTATGGGTTTTGAAGCACCGCGCTGTGCGAGATCCCGCCCCCTCACGAAGGGGAACGCTGCGGCTTTAAGGCGTTGCTCGGGGCGGGTTCCCGGCCCGCCATGCGCGCTCGGGGGCCGACCCGCTGCCGTGTGCCGCCATGTACCGCCTGTGCCGCCTGTCCCCGCTGCTGTCGCCGCTGCTGGCCCCGCTGTCCCCGCGCTGTGCCCCCCGGGCCGCCCGGGCCGCGCTCCCGCCGGGGCTGAGCCCGCGCCGCGCCGCCGCCAAGGTACGTGAGGGCCGCGGGCCGGGCTGAGCCGAGCGGGGCTGAGCGCCCTCACCCAAGCGTGTTCCTCAGCTCTTTGCAGGTGTCTGAGCTCCCCGGGGGTGTCTCCACCTCTGTCCTCACTCCCAGCCCCGTGGGATCATGGAATCGCGGTTATCCCGGCTGTCTCCAGGCGCTGGTTTGCACCTGCTGGTGCTGCCATTGTCACTGGGAGATTGCCGGGATGCCTCGTCTGCGGTTTAATGTGTAATTCCTACTGCTGAATTTGCAGTGATTTCTGTAGCCTCATTGCCAAACGTAACAGAATGTTTTAGGTTTATTTCCATCGTCTTAATGATGCGAACAAAATCGGCTTTTTAGCTGAAATATTGTAGTGGATTGACATAGAACTAGGCAGCAGCTTTACTTGCTAAGCTGTACGTTATTCTGTACAAGACTGCCCTGGATACTCCAAATAATATCTGTTGAAGTGGTTCTTTTCTAACGTTTTGCTTCGACACCATTCCTGGTGTGTGAACAAGGGCGAATTGGAATGGAATTGGAACATCAGAACGAGGAATTTTTAAGTCCTTACCATCCATCTGTGAGACCCAGAGCTCGTGAGCCACAAAAAAATTCCAAAACTATCCATTATGCTTGAAAATTTCAAAACTAAAAGAATCAGGATAAGCTGAGCTACACAATTCCCTGTTTATGTATCAGTATGGTTTCCTGTCAAAATGATACACAAAGTAACACAAATTACAGTTTTAAAAGAGAAAAACAGCCGCAGACGAATGGGGGTTTAGGGTTTGGGCGGGTGGCGTGCTTACCATGAGGGTCGTAAGACTGTCTTGTATCCTAATTTACAATCTTAATAAGTCCAAGAATTAATCAAGAATATTTTTCTCCTAATCTGTGTGCCTTGAAACCCCAGTGGTGGCAGGGGAGGTTGTCACTTGTCCTGTGGTGGCCTTCAGCCTGGCCGTCACATTGTCACAGCTGCTGCTGAGCTCAGCTGGGAGGAAAGAACTCCTCTAATCTTTCCTGACAACTGCTGACTAATTAGAGACAAATCCAGAGGTTTTTGTGGAAATGTTTTCTTGCTGTCAGTGCTTTTTCTCTGGAGAGCATGGGGAGTTTCCAAGGCCTGCCTGATTGCTGCCAACATAGCCCTTCTGTGATATCTTTTCAGATTGCTTTGGGATATGTTTTACTGTGAAGTTCTGCGCTTGAAATGTACCCAGATGAAAATCTATCAATAACTTCTACTGTGACAAACGTTTTCAGTGCAGTTGGGCCCTTGACACCAGCCCTGGCATGTCCCTGCAGTTGTTGTCTGCACCGTGGCAACAGGGCTGCTCGTTGCTGTCAACACTTGCATTTCCCCAGTTCTTCCTTTTATCAGCTCATCCATTAAGGGTGATTTATAGGCACTTAAACGCTGGATCTCTTCCACAAGTGAGTTGTTACTCAGTGGTACCAGGGAGGCTTCCAGTGCCACTGGCTGCTTAGCCCAGAACAAAAAGCTGTGCTCCAAGGATTCGCTGGGTAAAGCTGAGCAGTGGGTGGAAGCAAATAGCTCTGACACCTCAATCTCGCGTCTCAAGCAGTTGTGTGGGTGTGCCTTGGCACACATTTGGATCAAATCATCTGGTTTTAATTATGAAATGAGAATTGTGTAAGAATTTACACCAAGCTCAGTGCATCCCTTTGAGAGGAATAGTTGGGAGAAGGGAGGTTGGCTCTGCCACAGGATCTGCTGTGCTGACGTGGAAGAGCAGAAGTGTGGAACTGTCTTCCCAAATCACTCTGTGTGCAAGACATTTCTTCCATTATTTCAGACTAACTGGAATATGATTTTGTGCTTAATGCTAATAAATACTTTCAATTGTTTTCCTTTTAGGATGCAGGTGAACCCCTCAAAAAGACAGCCACTGATTCCAGTGCTGAAAACAAGAAACTCAACAAATCCCAGCAGCTGAAACAAGTTTTTAAAGAATATGGTGCTGTAGGGGTTTCCTTCCATGTTGGAATTTCATTAGTGTCTCTGGGAATCTTCTACCTGGCTGTTTCAAGGTGAGGTTTGTGCTGCTGTCTGTCACATCTAGGTAATGCAAAATAAAATACATTTACCATTGTGCTAATCTCTGACAGGAGACAAATACCTTATGCCTGTTGGATCTGTACAGTCACCTCCTGAATTTTGAGTGTGGGTGGGTCCATAAATGGACATGATCTCCCATCAGGCATGAGAGAAGGAAGTTTTACATGTTTTTTTTGCACAGGTTCACCAGCAGTGAAAACAGCAGACAGAGCCCCAGCATAACTGACTGGGCAGAGAATGTATTTGTTTTGTAGATATCTTTTGTTCTTGCTTGGTCCAGAGAGATAGAGCCATGCAAAAGTGCTGGGGCTTAGAGATAACCTTATTTTTCTGGGTGTTGAACAGTTTGTACAGTTGAACTGCAGAAAACAACAGCTACTAGAACAGGATCAGAGTGAAAAAGAAAATGTGGCAGAACCATAGAGGAGTCAGGTGGAGAGTTTTGTGTGTGGCTTTGTGGGAATGCATCAGTCACATGAGGTTTTCCAGCTGAACAGGGGAACATTTTGTTTCTCCCAATATTCCCTGCTTATTCCTGACTCCAGGGGGACTATGTGAATGCCTGATTCCTCCTGTTTACTATGTCATGGCACAGGGTGCAAACATTTTTTTTCCTTCAGGTATGGTTGAATCCTTGATGAAAGCTGCCGTGTCTATAGAGAATTAAACTATTAATGGATTTAGTGCATAACGCTCATTTGAGATCTATAACACTTCCTTCAGTTGCTAGATTTTAGAGACTTGCCATTTTAAGACCTTTGTACTCCTGTGTTAGAACACTAAGCCTAACAACAGGTACTTCATTTGGTTTGCATTGATCTGTGTTCAGCTGATAAATTACCTCAAGGCACAGAATAGAGTTTAATGTAAAATCTGGGAAGATGGAATTCCAACACAATTTCACAGGAACTTTTTGAAAATCACCGTGCAGAGAAATTTTCTCTCTAAAGGCCGCGTTGGAAGTGCGACACGTCAATTCCCTGAACAGAAAAACGGCATTTCTATTTTTTAGCTCAAACTAAAGCAATCTTTTGTTTCCCCAGTGGTGTGGACATGAGTGCAGTTCTGTTCAAGCTGGGTTTCAGCGAGGCCTCACTGCAGTCCAGGATGGCAGCTGGCACCAGCACCTTCGTCCTGGCCTATGCTGTGCACAAGCTCTTTGCCCCTGTGCGCATCAGCATCACTGTGGTGTCTGTGCCCTTCATCGTGCGCTACTGCCGCAAGGCTGGCTTCTTCAAACCCCCTGCCTCCAACCCGTAAGCTCTGCCTGCCTTCTTGGGTTCAGCTATTCCATGGCCACGTAGCTCTTCAGGTGCAAAGTTTCTTTCAAGGACTTCGTTGGGATCGTGTGGACCTCATCTTGAATTTCTAGTTGTTCTTTCAGGTAAATGTCACTGTGAAAAGTGCTGTCCTTATCTCCTTTCCCTTTTGCCACTTATTCTTTGGAAAAGCCTGTTCAAATGGGATCTGTTTTGCACTGCAAGTGGGAATATAAATGCTTGTCAATGGGCACACAGTTCTGGGTCTTTACAATGCAGCTTTTTGAGCCTTCATGTTTTTTCTTTTCAAAACAAAATCATAGCATTGGTTTATTACTGTGTAGCTGAGTAACAGTGAGATTCTCTTTCCACTAGAATAAATAACATCTTACAGCAGCGGTAGTTCTCTTGATAA
The DNA here is from genome assembly GCA_013397955.1 of Grantiella picta. Classification (NCBI taxonomy): domain Eukaryota; kingdom Metazoa; phylum Chordata; class Aves; order Passeriformes; family Meliphagidae; genus Grantiella; species Grantiella picta. Next base: position 250,693 of record VZRM01015741.1, read on the forward strand.
GGGTGTATATTGGAATCTAAAGTGGCAGGTGGGTGTTTCTTTTGGTAGAGGAGGCTTTTATTATAGCCTCTCTTGCAGTACAACACAGGCACTGAACCCACTTAAGTAGGAGTACCCATTTAATAATTATTGCAGTCGTAATTGGTTTAGTCACAAAAGCCGATGCACTGTTCTGAATGCACTGTGTAGTGTGTGTTGTGCTTCCATATTCCAAGGTTTTATTGTTTGAAAATGGGCTGGCTGGAAGCCAGCCTTACTGAAGTCCTTTTTTATTTTTTTTCTTCTTCTCGTGTCTGTAGAGCCAGAAGAAATCCTAAGTCTACCAAAATCAGTGTAACCAGAATTACCTATGTGAACATACTCCAAACAGCAAGTCAGAGATAAGCTGGGAGGTTTTAACATTTTGAGATCTGGCTTTGTACTGGAAATACCTTTTTTTATCTTACAACTAATCCCAGCAGCTTTCTGCTCCTGTGGGTGCACCTGAAGCCCAGACATTCCAATTCACAGCTTCCCAGGAAGAATTCCTGTGCTTTGGGCTGATTGGTGAATGCAGCAAGGAGAGGGTTTTGCCTTTCCTCATGGGAACACTGTTCTGTTAGAATGTAGTTAGCACATTCCACCTTACAGTTAACCTGAAGGCTAAATCCCAAAACAGATAAGTGGAGTTTTGGTGAGAAGCAAATAACTTATTAGGGGCAGCCTCTTGTCACCCCTTAGCCAGAACATTAAATTGCACCTTAACTCCTTCCCCCCACAGAAAGGCCCAGGCTTCATGTGTACTAAGGATAAATTCCAAAATAACTCTGAGGCAGCCTTGTTTACTTCAGTTAGAATAATTTCTAAGAAGGATGTTTTGTCTTAAACTTGATAGAGAAGGAATATTCAAAAGCTTCTTTTTCAAAATCATGTGTAAAGCTGAAAACATTTAAAGTAAATGTACCTAAAAGTTGGTAGTAGGCACCAGCACTAAGCTAGAGGTTTTTTGCTGTAAAGAAACAGCTTCATATAAATTATGACCAGAATTCAAACTACTTAAGATAAATATGGTTGTATAAACTACTGGCAGTTTTAGATGAAGTTTTTTTGCAAAGTATATTTTAAATTAATTCGAGAATATATTTTGAATTCTGGAATCCTTGCTTGTAAAAGGATCATTTTTTAAAATTGTTTGTAAGATAGTGAAGTCTTACAATGAAAAGACAATAAATTGCTTTCTCTTAGTTTGCTTGAAGTGTTTTACTGGAAAAGAGTTGGTCTCTTTATTTTGGTGGCAAGGGGCCTGACCTTTAGTACATCTTAAGGAATATCTTACAACACCAGATGTTAGTATTTCCTGTTACACAACACCATCTGAAAGCACTTCTGAGAGAAAGGGCTGGAAAATATTATCAGATGGGAGCTCTCTGAATAAATTCATTGGGAAAAGGACAGAACAGGCCAAGCACTCACTAAATCAAACAGGTTAAGTTGCAACACATTTGGTACTTACCTTGTAATGCTAACTAAATGGGGATTGTGGGATAGTAAATGACTGTGCTACCAGCACTTGGAGCATCCTTTTTGGAACTATAGTGGAACTATAGTGGGAACTATAATTATGGGAATTGAACTCTGACCAGGAGGAGTTGAGCTGTGCTGGAGTCAAGCAGTGCCACAAGGAACCTCACCCTGCTGGGTGCAGTAGAACAAGTCTTTATTTTACAAGTTGAGTGCTCACATTTAAAACTAGAAACGAAAACAATTGACACATCATTTCAGAACACTTGAAAAATACATTCACCTCGTTCAGTCTCAGGTTACACCACAGGTAGGACACCCTGAACAGCCCAGGCAGGGAGGAGCAGGCATCTCCAGGATATTGCACTGTTCAGTAAGCCAGAACAACAACTTCCTCTTGGTGAACAATGAACCATTTTCAGCACAGACCACAGCATGAGAGCTTCATACTTACATCAGCACACCTGGCCCTCCTGGAACTGGACTTCAAGTATATTAAATATTCCACGAGCTCCAGCTAAAGTCAAATAATTTGATGCTGCAATTCGAGTGTAAGATACCAGCCAACCCAAGGATTTGCATCCCGATTGCCACTAGATTCCAAGACCTGCTTTTGCTATTGTAATCATTACAGTAGTCACAGTACAAGACTCCTGATGTTGATCCAAGAAGTCACCTCTCCTAAAGCTATGTTTTGGAAGGGGCAGCACCATCACTCTTCCTGCTGTTGGGAATCTTGGTAGAGTTTGCTGTTATCCACGGATGGAGAAGTACATCCTTCAGGGGCAGGCGATGGAAGGGGTTATGCTTCAGGAGCTTGGAAATTAAATCCCTCGCGCCTTCTGTTACAAATGGAGGAAACTTGAATTCCACCTGAGGAGAAAACGACTACAGATGATGCAAAAGTTCTTTGGCAATAACCAAACTATAGAATCCAATAGTTACACCTTGAAAGCTGTGCTGGCCTCGCAGGCTGTGCACCTTCTGCCTATTGAGATAAAATAATTTCATGATAATCCTGAACAAGCTTCTCACTGCTTGTAGGAATATTCGCATATTATTGTTTGTTTTCATTATGCTTCAAACTTAAGCTTGCTGAACCCTTTCTAGAACTGAAAGCACGACCCAGCTAACCCAGATAAGCACTGGCACTTACCCTGGAAATAGCTCTGTAGGTTTCCTGATAGGTTGCTGCTTCAAAAGGTGGTTTGCCTACAAGGAATTCATAGCACAGAACTCCCAGGCTCCAAATATCCACCTTTTCATCATGTGTTCTTCCCTCAATCATTTCAGGAGGCAGGTAGTCAAGTGTCCCACAGAGAGTTGTTCTCCTGAAGAAAAGTCCAAGTTAATCATTGATTAAGATAATTAGAGGATGTATTTTAAGAGCCAGATAAAAACTAATGCTGGCAATCATCTGTACCTCAGTGCAATCCAACTAAGCACCACCAGAACAGCTGGGAAAGGAAAGGCAGCAGTACCATTTCTACTTCTCCCCAAAGTATTTCAGCCCCTGCAATGAATCTCATCTCTCCTTTCTTCATCCCATTTGCTAGAACAAATCTGTTCCTCCATTGTCAGGCGCACTTTCACATTCTCTGAGAAATAACCAAATTGCCAGTGTAGTGTCTGAATCCAAGTGCTGGTTTGTCATCTCAGGGACCACTGTAACCCGACACCAACCCTCATCTCTTTCAGGGTCAGCAAGGTTTGACCTAAAAATCAGGATAACACTCCTCTGCCACACCAGTTGGCTGTTAAGACTTTTGTTGTAGCAGCCTTTTTCCCCAGTATTTTAAGAAGCTCACACATACCTCCCCTCCACAACTGTGTGCCGCAAAAACTGACACTACAGAAGGATTTCACAGCACAAGGATTTCACATACAGAAGGAATTCTCACCTAGAAGATGGAGCATGCACAGACCACCCAAAGTCAGCAATTTTTAACTCTCCGTTGGATCCAAGCAGCAAGTTCTCAGGCTTGATGTCTCTGTGGATCACACTCTTGGAGTGACAGTACGAGAGAGCATCTGCAAGCTCTGTGATGTACTGAGTGCAGAAAGAACAATCTTTAAGCTACAAAGACATTGTCACCTGAGTTTATTAGGCTGCAGCTCAGCCTTTTGAAGGCATAATGATAGTTTTAAGTTAAAGCAATTATTCCTTAACCCTTAAATCTGGCAATACAGGCTGTGCCTTGCAATATGAAGCAATTCTGAATATAAATTCCTGCACAGCACTAGATCTTCCCAAATTATTCTCTGTCCACACACCAACTAGCATCTAAGGAGTCTCAGTTTCCCCCAGCAGAATACAGAATTTGATCTGAAGAGCTGGCTCAATCCTGCAGATACTCCAGATACACAAAGGAATGGATAGGAAGCTGGAACAACCTACAGTAGCAGTTCTTTGCTCATCAAACTTGGTGAGCTTCTGAAGTTCCTTGTAGACTTCTCCACGAGGTGCATGCTCCAGGATCAGGTAGACTCTTGTCACATCATGGAAGTAGCCGTATAATCTGAGAATGTTGGGGTGCCTGCAAAGAGATTTCAGTTTCAACCTTTAATTTCCCTGTCCTGCTCCCCCTTTCAAGGCAAGCATAGGAACTTCACACACAAAGAAATCTTATAATAAAAAAGAAACTTTATCATAATCAAGGTTACTTTCTTTAGATGCAAACAAAGCAGAGTAATTAGTCACTAAACTTTACCTAAGATGAGACTGTATTTCCACTTCTCTTCGTAGTTGATGTTCTACACCAGCTTCCTCAAGTTGTGTTTTAAAGAGCACTTTCAATGCAAGAATAAATTTGCTCTGTTTTTCACGTGCCAGGTACACATTCCCAAATTTTCCTTTCCCCAGAGGACGACCAATTTCAAAATCCTCAAGAGACCATTGCCTTCTGCAAGAGGAGAGAGGAAGTTAAATGCTGCATAGTTGTGTTGGCTTTGACTCACAAATTTACAGTTTATAACATTCATGTTTAAAAGGTGCTTAGTGCTCTAAACTAGATTTTATTCTTTAAGAAAACAGCAAAAGAGTAAAATAGGCATTGAGGTTTTTCAAAAGGAAGGTCTGAAAGCTATTTTCTTCCTTCCTGAAGTTTTTGCAGACACTACACCAACCACACTCTACAAAATGAAGACTGTTTTCACCAAGCTGGGCTCCTTTAGATACACTTAAGCCAAACACATCACTAGTTCATGGCCATACAATTTCAAGTTGCCATAAACAAATCCAGCTGAATTCCCAGTTAGATTCCAGCCTCTTGCCAAGATGAGAAGGATTTGTTTTCAGGAGTACATCTCATGACTGGGGCAGCAGCTATCAGTGTTCTCCCATGGGAAGAGCTATTCTACATGTAGCCCAAAGTTTTCTTTAGATTACACCAAGTCCTTGTTCCTGACAATTATCAGGTCAAAGGCAGCTTTCCTACTCTTGTGTCTGCAAAGCATGGGGATCACCAGGCTCCACAACCAAGGGAATTCCAGGAGGGCTCAGTTATCTGGAATTTGAGTATAAAACTTACTTTTTAGTCTCTTCACTTTTCTTTTTGGTCTCCTCGGTTTTCTTCTTAGCAGTCTCATCAGTTTTCTGTTTAGAGGTGCTTTCTGCTTCAGGGTTTTTTGCTGTGTGCAGAGAAGTAGATCCATTCACAAACCAGACCCCCAAACACACACCCAGGAGCAAATCTAAGCTCTGTGCATCATCTGAAGCAGTTCTTAGAATCCATTCAATGACATTTTAAGCAACCTATCATAACTGGCTGCTGGGAAAGAAACAGCACTGGAAAAATGTAGTTTTAAAAGCCTTCTGAAAATAAAAACCCATTAAGTTCCTCCCACCAAAAAAAAAGTATTTTTGTGTGTAAGAGATTAACATGAATTCTGGAAAACCTGTGAGGTCTTAGTGCCAATTATATTAACTCCTGAGCACCCTGGGAGTTTTTAACACCATATTGGCTCTAAATGGTTAAATCAGAGATAAATTCACAAGGATGGTGCAGTAACAGCCGAGGTGAAGCACGTGCTGCCCTTGTGCTGCCCTTCTGCTCGGGGGCACAACCAAAACCTTCCCTCCAGGACTGTCCCCAGCTCTGCAGCAGCTTTAGGGAGCATCCTGAGTGTCACAGCTGTGACCACACAGAAATCATCCTCAGCATTACCAGGTCCTGCAGTCGGGGGAGGTTTTTCACTGCTCTTGCTTGCCGCCTGAGGCCTCACAGATGCCTGCAGGGGCAGCTTGGGTCGGACCTGCTGCGTTGTTTGGTTATTGGACAGTTTTTGGCTCGACAGTACGGGTTTTTGGGATTGCACAGGAACTCGCTGGGCAAAGTTTGCATGACACAGAACCCGTTGTGCTGGAGCTCCGCTGGTCAGTGAGCGACTCTGGGCTGAATGCTGGGACACAGGGACACGTTTGGGGCCAGCCCCGATGGGATTTGCGACCTTCAAAGAGAAACGAGGACACATTAATTTTATGACGGCACACCAGAATTTTTACAGCCCCATTCAAACCACCACAAAGCACATTAACGCTAAAAACCATTTATTGACAGGTTGATTAACGGGATGTTTTGTTAATGGTGTTCCAAAAACTTACCAGGCCTATTTGGTTTTATGTTAAAGTATTGAGAAAGCGCCTGTGTTTCTAGATGGAAAAAATCCATCATCAGGGTGATCTTGAGCACTGCTGCACATGTGTATCAATAGTGATATCGACACAGTGCTTGCTTCTAGAAACTGTACCTGGAATGAGTTGATTATACTCACTTGCTCTCCTTAAAGTACTTAAAACACAGGGAGGAATTCCCCATTTAATAAGACATACTAATATTAACAATAATAACTGGTCAGCTCTGGGCACTGCCCTCTCCAGGAAAAAGCTACTGAAAGATAAAATTACTATTTTTTAACCTGCAGTTAATGTGTAATCGGGAGAACCGCAGCCCCCCAGTAAAATCTAAAAACCGCCAACCCCAGAACCGACCAGACCTACGGAATTTTAATGGCAAACTCGCAGGCATCGAGACCAACGATCCAGTGTAGCAAACTGCTCAGGAAAAGGAACATAAAGCGCGTATTTCAGAGCTTTACCTGGGCAACGCGGCCGGCGTGTTTCTCCTTCATGTGCCTATCCATAGCGCCCGAGCGGGAGCGAGCCAGAGCCAACGGGGGACTGCGAGCGGAGGACAGCGGGTGTCGGATCCCTGATCGATGCCGATCGCCTATCAATACCCCGCTGCCCACACCCCCATTGAGCCGGGCCTGGCCTTGCCGCTCGCCCCAGGCCGCGCCGCTCGCCCCACACCCGCCGCCTCACGGCCGCCAGAGCTGTTTGAATTCAAACCGCCGCGCCTTAAATACCCCTTTAAACC